>JAFIDM010027353.1:1527-21108 GCA_023159025.1 Thereuonema tuberculata | reverse complement strand
TTGGAAATTTTCTTTTTATCTTTAATTTTAAGATTGTTTACTAAGCCGCGGTTAGTGTTGAGCCATTGGTTTAAGTGTAATTCAACATGAAATTATTTTATGTTAAATGATGATGTTGATTTTATTAATTTACTTAAATTGCGTTTTAAATTAAAAAATTAAAATTTAAGAGTACTTTTTTTTTATCACATGGTATAAAGGGTGTTCATTTTATCTAAGAACATTGAAATTTCCCGAAAAATACAAATCGGATCAAAAAACTTTATAATTAAAATTTGTTTGTCTCGGAGGGGACATCCAATGATACCAAACTCGATCCCACACCCCCCACCCCCTACAAGGTAAGGGGTTGGGAAGAAAAACGTAAATAGGAACCCCCATTTTTTATTGCAAATTCGGATTCTCCAGAAAATTTCACATTGATTTGATGTACTGTACGTCGGGGTTGGTCGCAGATGGCGCTGTAATCGACAAAAATCAAAATGGGTAAAACATCATTGAAAATTGGGAATATCACAAGAAATAAAAAATCATATGAAATCAGAGAAATAAAAATGTAGACGTATGTGATATTTATCCAAATGCTATCTAATGACACGTGAATTAACCCCCCACCCCCACGCTGCGAGAGTGGGAGAGGCAATTATTCATCACTTGTAATGTATTCCGTTGTGCCTCTTCTTTTTCTTGTCTCACATATCGGAATGTTTTGTTCAATTACAGTAAGTGTTCAAAAATACGACCTTCAACTTCAATACACTTACTGATCCTGTCTTCAAATGACTATACACAGGACGGAAGCATATCTGCGAGAATTTCAGCACAGGCGTTTTTTTACGCGTTTTACCATGTTTTCACGGTCTGTTGGCACTTGTTGATAAACCTTATCTTTTAGATAACCCCACAGAAAGAAATCCGGCGATGTCAAATCAGGCGATCTAGCAGGCCAATTAATTAGCTGGGCACCTCTGCCAATCCACCGACCATTGTAATCACGGTCTAATACTTCCCGTGCATGACGTGAGCGATGCGCTGGGCAACCGTCATGCTGATACCACAGATTTTGTCGAACGTCCAAGGCAACATCCTCAAGTAGCATTGGTAGTTCCTGTTCCAAAAAATTTCGATATCTGATTCTATTCAAAGTACCTTCAATAAAATAAGGACCAATGAGTTTGTTCCCTATGATTCCACACCAAACGGTAACTGACCAAGGACGTTGATGTTCAACTTTTCGTAACCAGTGGGGATTTTCTACACTCCAGTACGGTAAAGTGACCAAATGTCGGCCGGTGCCCAAATGTTGGCCACCAAATGTTTTTTGTAATTTAAGAAACACGTAGTGGTCTAGCTGTGATTTTTTTCGTTTTACACGATTTTTACATCTTTGGACTACCATCCTATCTTAGTTTCAATTGTCATCTCCAGATGTCGCCATTTACTTTAAGCTCTCATCGAAGACGTCAGATAGATTGTTGTGGAAAATGATTGCTTTGGCGAGATTCTTCAGATTGCAAAGTTAAGAATTCATTTTCTCCAAGCCAAAGCAATACTTAGTTTTCATGTTTTTTGTATTATTTTGATATTAGCAAACCCTCAGCTGATATTTTAACGTTATTTCCTAAGTAATTAGTATTTATTACCTTAAAGTGCTTCAGTATTTACATTTTATTTTCCTATTTCAAGTTGCCCTAATGTCGGCCACGCAGTAGCCCAAATGTCGGCCATTATTTATTTGTTAGCGTGTAGCTTAGACTACTTAGCAGTTTAGTAAAAAAATATAAGCACCTATCTTATTATTAATAAATTATTTCTTATTAAAGACTAGTGGCAACCCGTGAAATATTCACGGAAGTAAAACAGATTTTTGAAATAACGTGACATTTTTCAAAAACCCAAGATTGAAAACGATGTTCTAAGCTCATTTTTTGAAAGCCATGACTTCCGTAACAGCCCAAGTATAATTTGACTGATGACTAAGCAATAAAACAAATAAAACAACATATGTATTTTGATCATGGTAATTCTTGCAAGCATGTAATTATCCATATTTAGAGGTTAGTTTCGAAATATGCTTGAAGAGTCAATAAGTTGTGTGAGTTATTATAGCGTCATTATAAGTTAACCTCCTGCCCTAAAATAATGTCGATCCACAAAGAATACGCTGTTGGGTTGACACGGAAATGTTGGTGGCGCCACCTTGTATATTTTATTTCTTGTTTAAATACTGTGTCTACAGCGCTACACTGACCGACCAACATCTGTACGTACATCCGTTTTTGCCTATTAATAGGATGATTAGGCCTATACTTCTTTTCGAATATAAGAATATAAGTAGGCTGAAAAGAAATTAATTTTATAAAAAAAAATAATGTGATATATTTAAATAGAAGATAGTATCCGAGGTTTATATTTCTATCAACGCCTAGCCTAGATCTCACGACATAACTAGGAAATCCCTAGTTTTTTTTCAGAATTCACAGAGGCATAGCCATAAAATAGTTTTTTAAAAAGGAAAATATTAGTATTAACGTCCTTTTAACTGCCAAGGAGATTTTGGGATGGAGAAAGACAATTTGGCTAGAAAATGCATAGGAAAATTAATTCCTTTTCATCTATTATTGCAATATTTCCACTGTAGGCTAGGCTATTGCACATTGAAACGATCACGGCAAAGAATTCTATTATTAAACATATTTAGTTTTATAAATTCCAGAAAACACATTCGTACCATTGACGAAAGAAGGTTACAATAAATACAATAAATTACATACAATAAACATTTTGCATTAGATCAGATGTGGTATATGAAATGAAACTGAAAGCTGCAAAAGAAAAGGAAGAGCTACAAATAAATAAAAGAGAAAATAGACTTAAAGCAGCTGCTTTGAAGAAAGAGAAAGCGAAAAACAGCAACAGAAACAAGAGTTGAAGAAGAAGAAAGAAAACTCCCAAAATCGAACAAGGAGAAGAAAATAAACATTTTCATAATATTTTTTAAATAAATTTGTATTCTAAATGTTAAAATGAGAGTTTTTTAAATAAATTCCTGTGAACAGTTATGTTTAACTGATGCATATTTTTAACTGGCCAACATTTGGCGATTCCCTGGCCGACTTTAAGGCACCCTGGCCGACATTTGGTCACATTGTAAGGTTATAGTACTTAATGCGTAGTTAACCTAATAATAGATATTTTTCGTAATGCCATACCTCTTTTTTCATTAAAATTATAATAAATCTAAAAATTTGGTTCAGTCATATAAACTAAGCCATCAGATCTTTTATTTTCTGTTATTTCCAGTACGTGGCCGACATTTGGTCACTTAACCTAATGCATGTTATGCCGATTAATGCTACCATGGTTTGTGAATGTAGCCACATCTGAAAATAGTACATTGGGATTACTTTGCAGTTGTTGAAGAGCCCAATCACAAAATACCACTCGATTATAAAAGTCTTCGCCATGAAGTTCCTGTGCAGTGAAATGTGATATGGATGATACCTATAACGATGGAATACGTTGACAGTACTACCTACGGACATTCCGGAATCGCGTTATAATTACCGAGTGCTTATCTGTGGGCTTTGGTGAACAGCTGTTAGTACAGCTATTTCATTATCTTCTCCTTTAACAGTTTTTCTTCGTTTCCTTTTCTTGGTTTGTACGGTGCCATCAGAGATATGGGGGGGTCGAGTTGTACGCTGCCATCAGAGGGGTGGGGGGTGGGGGGGTCGAGTATGGAATTATTGGATGTCTCCCTCCGAGACAAACAAATTTTAATTATGAAGTTTTTTTATCTGATTTGTAGTTTTCGGGATATTTCAATGTCTTCAGATAAAATGAACACCCTGTATATCTTCATCCTAATTTCTGTATTAGTCAACATTTGAGGAAGATATAATTTTCGGGAGAAATTTTGAAAAATAAAACAGAAATTTTCTATGTATTTTTTCTATGAAAGGTCATTGTCAATGACAATATGCTTAACACTATTATAGCACGTAACACTTTAAATGAAGAGGGATTTTCTATTTATAATGTCTGAGTATTTTCGAAATAAGTACATGCTAAAAGACCCAGGAGGAAAGCTCAATATCCTAGGTGATTATAGTATCGGCCATTCTAAGAAAAAAGGTTCATCTCAAGAGGTATCGTATTCATAAATATTTCTAAAATAGAGCTATTCGATTGTAAAGTATTTTGAATTTGGCGCGCAACAGTGTCCTTCTTTCCCGCCGTAATAAGCGGGAATCACTTCATTCGCTGTGAATTAATGTTTACGGTGGGAATTTTTAAAATATACTATAAACCGTAACAAATTTGTCATTTAAAAAAATAAATGCTGATAAATTACACAATATCTCTTTATTATCAATAATTTGACAACTATTCATTCAAACAGTTCTATCTCATTGAATACGAATAGGACCAACGTTCAGACACAATTTGCTTCTTAAAGTGATCTTGACTATGATCTCCATATTTTTTACATTTCTAGATCACCCTTTCTAGAATACATTGAAAACAGTAATATATATATTGTGACGGGACAAAGGGGTAAGGTGCTTATTTGGTGTTTTCCCACGTTCTTGCGCCACAATAGGCTATGGTACAGAAAGTGTGGGTGGTTTTCGATTATTTCTATAATAACATTGGGCGCCAACCATAGCACTCAGCTAGGTAAAAACTTCCATTTACCCCCTCCACAGTGTCACACCCCAGCAATTAACCCAATCTTCTCGGGGGTAGGGAGCCACACCTTGCGTCCACGGTACAAAAAGAGAGGCACAACGCTTGTTCAACATATGAAACTCAACAATGTTTATTGAAATGAACAAAATAATAAACTCCGAAATGGCGACGTACAGCTTAATGCGAAGCTATGGCTTTAACTACTTTAAGTGTGCGTATCAAGGGAATTCTCGCCCGTGGCGCTGGACAGGATAAGTTTCCTACGAATTTCTAACCTTTCTTGGCGAATTGCATTTCGTAAATTCGAAATTAACTTTAAACTCACACCAGAAGTTATAACTGATAAATAGCTCACTTACACATTTACTTCCATGCGGGTGTACACGCATTCCTTGTTTCCTATGTATTCGATAGAGTTCGCTAATTAAAAATTAGCAGTATTGAACTTTCAAAATTATGGTCTAAGCTTTTCCTAACTAGGACAACTTATTATTAACACTTCCTACTCTAAATGTGTGCTGAATCGTTCTCGACTTCAGCCACGTAGTAATAAAAATATAGCTGCCAAAACTTATGGCGTTAGCTAAGCTAACTAAAAGATGAACGAGAGACACAGCTCTCGTAAGCAAGCGCAGGATACATGAAAAGAGAGAGACTTCCTTCTTGGATGCACGGCCTTAAATCAGCGATGAACCAGGCGCCAATGCCACGTCATAATCTGCCGGCTAATCAGATCACAGGAATCTGGATCCGTCCAAGAGCGGTAAAGTCCATCACATGGGGTGACGAGGTATAGGTTAAACCTCGCTATTGCTTCATGACAAAAACAAACGCAATTCATTTAAAAGAAAAGTTAAAATTCCTTTTAAATTAAATTATGAATTAAATTTGTTAAATCAACTAAATTCACTAAGCTTAAGAAAAATCAATTATTTAACCTAACTTAATTCCAGGTTCACTATTCTAGTCTCTCATTAAACATTTGGAACATTAAATATTAAATTAAATTAAATTAAAATTGATTTAAAAGCTAAAATTAAAACAAGCAAATTTTCTTTGCCCTTCGCCTTGAAATAATCATTTCTGAATATTTTCTTAATTTACATTTTTTCTTTCGAAGGTTTACAAAAATAACAATTAAAAATTCGATATTTCAACAATGGACAGTGTGCATCTATGAGTGTTGTCACAATATATATATATATATATAAATTTTCCAATCTTGAGCTTGGATAGAAATTTGAATGGTGGTGAGCAAGATTTGAATTACAGAATATAAAATAAAGTTCCATAGAGAAATTAATAGTTAATACTCATCAAGGAAGAAAGATTAAGCAACGGATTACTGTTGTTTTATTTCATTTTATTTATTTTTGATGGTTCACAAGATTCTTGGTTAGTAATTTAGAAGTCTACAGATTATCTTCCTTCCTTTCATCGAATTTAGCCAACTGTGGACCACGGAACTAGCCCAACCTGACAACCTCAGGAAAAAGCTAGTGAAAATGAAGAATGGGGGGGACGAGATTCACCTTCCACCCAGAATAACGCTGAGATAGTAAGTCCCAGGGGAGAAACGGACGAAACACAGAAGAAGAAAGAAACAATCATGCCAACACCGGTATTCGAACCCAGGTTCCGACCCAACGGCTACACTGCAGCCCGCCGTCTAGAGCCCTCGGCCATGCCGGAACGGCTTACGAATTATCTATTATTTTGTTTTTCCTTTTATATTAATTCTTGATGAAAAGAACAAATATCGAACACAAACCTAAATGTAATTTAACATATGCAATTCAAAGTTAGGATTTTATGTAGAACAGAACTAGTGAAATTAAAACGAATATTCATTATTGCGAACCAAACGATTCCAAAATACGCAATTGCTATGTAACCAATACAAAATTTTAGATTTGTTGTTTGGAACTGCTAATGCACATTTTTGTGCTGTCATTAGAAAAAGATGAAAATAGTTTGCTGCGCTGTTTAATGTGAGCGAGAAACCCACCTGGCGACAAATTTGAAATTAGATTATTTGATTGAAACCCAGTATCCAGATATATTTTGAAAAGCAAACATTCTCCATTATTTTTGTGATTGAGACTTATCTGCTTATTCCTTTGTGTTTAAGCTACTGATGTATCGCTATTTTAAGAAAAAAAAATACTTAAAATTCTTCAATTCTTCCAGAAAGAAAAAATCTGTTCACCTTTTCTTTTTTTACAATGTCTTCATTTAAAAATAACAGAAGCAAATGTGAAAGTACTTACCTGCAAGTAACATTTTGTAGTAAAAGTCTTTCGTAACAGTCGCTCCTACATTTCGCTACGTCAAAAGCAGAACTGCAAGGGAAATGTTTTCTATCCAAATATTCCATCTAAAAATAAGAATTAGGTTTTGTTTGTGTCACATAGGAAGGATTGTGAAAATTGACAGTAAATGTTAGATTTATATTACTTGTAAAAAAGATATTTTCTCGTAAACAAATGAATGTAAAATAGTAAAGAAAGGAAATAAATTATAAATATGTCCAACAAACATTTAAAACAATATTTCAGTGAACAATAGTGACCAATACCGCATTGTTAACAGAAAGAGATTTTCTAAATGTGCAACTTACTTTGTTCTTTTTAAAAAAAAATCAATATAACAAAACCTTTTTTTGTAAGTGCAAATTATGTATGTTCTAAAAGTAAGATGTTTTACGGACTGATTATCTTTTTTCATAAATAATGAATTGAAGGAGTATTTTTATGATTAAGAAATATGTTTATTTACGACGAATAGATATGAATGCATCAAAAGAATTAAGAGAAGTTAAAGATCTATTCTGCAGGTGTTATCAATGAATCTTCAGTTGGAATGTTCTCCGACAATTTATATTATGATTGCCTGTAGCAAAATTGATGTAGTATTTTCAAGTGATAAGTCAACTAAAATATAATTTCTGATCAACAGCAGAGATTCAGCTATTGAAATGTAGTAAAAATATTGATATTTTCAGACATCATCCTGAACTATCTTCATTTGTTTAAACTCATCATATTTCTTTTGATTTATTCTTTCATATACAATATTTCGTCAAGAGAACTTTCTTGACTTTCTCAAGTCTCTTCTAAAAAATCAATAATATATTGATTCAAAAAACTTACAATAATTAAAACAACAATTTACAGAATCTATATTACTAAAATCTTTTACTTCTCTGTCTGTCTGTCTTTCTGTGTGTCTGTGTGTCTGTCCGGCGCAATTTTCTGAGAGAATGGAAAATAGAAATAATTTTTACAATGAAACATCCGCGACAGGAATCGAACCTGCAACCTTTTGATCCGAAGTCAAATGCCTTATCCATTAGGCCATAGGGACTAAAACTCTCTTCATATGGTTTTTTTGACTTATATCTCCTTTCCTTTCAACCATCAATAAGAAATGTATTCATACTTTTTTTTCAAACTCTTCAAAATTGTTTATTGTTTATTATTTTATTTATTTCACATCAGTCAGTTGATTTGTAATTCGAAACTAACAATTAGAACGATAATTGCCGAAACGTTGCAATATTTTAAATATTCTTACTTAATCAAATCCTATGTGATATTGAAAAATATGTGGGTGTACACGTCAGATGTTGGAGTAAAGAAAACAGAGTCAAGAAAGAGAGAAGCACTCTTTTTTTGAGGTGGCATACCGAAAAAAATCACTATTTGCAACTCAAAAACCATCAATAATTGTAACTCAAACGTCACTGAAAAGTGACAATCTATATTACTAAAATCTTTTATTTCTCTGTCTGTCTGTCTTTCTGTCTGTCTCTCTGTCTGTCTGGCGCAATTTTCTGAGAGAATGGAAAATAGAAATAATTTTTACAATGAAACATCCGCGACAGAAATCGAACCTGCAACCTTTCGATCCGAAGTCAGATGCCTTATCCATTAGGTCATAGGGACTACAACTCTCTTCATATGGTTTTTTGACTTATATCTCCTTTCCTTTCCCCCATCAATAAGAAATGTATTCAATCTTTTTTTTGAATCTCAAGATTGTTTATTTATTTCACATCAGTCAGTTTATTTGTAATTCGAAACTGACAATTAGAACGATAATTGCCGAAACGTTGCAATATTTTAAATATTCTTACTTAACCAAATCCTATGTGATATTGAAAAATATGTGGGTGTACACGCCAGATGTTGAAGTAAAGAAAACAGAGTCAAGAAAGAGAGAAGCACTCTTTTTTCGAGGTGGAATACCGAAAAAATCACTATTTGCAACTCAAAAACCATCAATAAATGTAACTCAAACATCACTGAAAAGTGACAATTATAATTAAATTGAGAGTCAAAAAAGAATGAAGCGATACTTCTATTAGATAGAATACTGAAAAATCACTATCTGTAACTCAGAAACCATCAATATTTGGAACACAAAAGCCACTGAAAAGTGCCACTTAGAATAAAAAAAGAGACTCAAATAAGAAAGAAGCAGTATTTCTATTAGATAGAATACTGAACACTATTGTAACTCAGAAACCACTGAAAAGTATCATTTGGAATAAAAAAAAAAAGAGTCAAGAAATAAGAAGCAGTATTTCATTAGGTGGAATACTGAAAAATCACTATTTGTAACTCAAAAACCATCACTATTTCTTACTCGAAGACCACTGAAAAGTATCAATAGGAATAAAAAAAAAAGATAGTCAAGAAAGAAAGATGCACTATTTCTATTAGGTAGAATACTGCTCAGAAGTTAGACGTCTTAGCCATTAGACCACTAGGCCTACATTCTAATCTCTGTAAAAAATAAAAATATATCATAGATATATGATTTACAAGGTGGTTCTAAAAGCAGTCGTAGATTGAGAGAATATAGACCTCAAAAATTAAATTAAAAAAAAGCTTTTAAAAAGTTTAAGTTTTAGTTTCCTTGATGTAATTTGTGTGTGTGTGTGTGTGCTTTTTTAATAAATAAAAAATTGTTTTCCGTTACATAAGGGAGGCTTCCGGAGCGAAGCGACATAAGGGTAGCCGACTAGTATTTTTACTGAAATAAATTAATTCTATGCGTCAGAATGTGCAGATGTCAACTTTTTGAAGAGAATTTCCATTTTTATTCAAGTTTTAGTTTCCTTGATGTAATTTGTGTGTGTGTGTTTTTTTAATAAATAAAAAATTGTTTTCCGTTACATAAGGGAGGCTGCCGGAGCGAAGCGACGGGTAGCCGACTAGTTTATTAACAATTTAATTTTATCTTTGAAATGCTTATTATGTTTTAAAACAATTTGTATATCTTTTGACATGTTTACTTTGTTGAAACAACAATGAGAAGCTTTAATATTTCAAGTAAAAAAGCATTTTATACAAACTTCGCCTTATTTTTTAAAACCATTTGACTGCAAAATTATAGCCTGTACACCTGTCTAATATCATAGAAGTTTAATGCAAAGAGGAAAGATACAAAAAACATTCGACCTCAGTTTCAGTTACATTGGACGGTAACTTAAGTTCACGAGTAGTTTCCAATCAATTCCATGGTTCGTCACATGGCCACGTGGATCTATTTGCATTGGTGGTACAAACATTCCTCACCAGATACCCAGGATTCCATGATGTATATGCTAATGAGATGTCTGCTGATGCTGTACGGGGACGCCCCAACGACACCATCGTTTTTCATTGGTTTCATTAATTATATTTAAAAACCGACCATTTTCTTTGTATAACCACTTGATAAAAAGTTACGGTCCAATGTAACTGAAACCGAGGTCGTACGTTTTTTGTATCTTTCCTTTTTGTATTAAACTGCTATCCTATTAGACGGGTGTACAGGCTATAATTTTGCTGTCAAATGGTTTTAAAAAAATAAGGCGAAGTTTATATAAAATGCTTTTTTACATGAAATATTAAAGCTTCTTATTGTTGTTTCAACAAAGTAAACATGTCAAAAGATATATAAATTGTTTTAAAACAATAAGCTTATCAAAGATAAAATTAAATTGTTATTAAATTCTGTAAATTGTTGTTTTAATTATTGTAAGTTTTTGGAATCAATGTATTATTGATTTTTTAGAAGAGACTTGAGAAAGTCAAGAAATTTCTCTTGAGGAAATATTGTATGTGAATGAATAAATCAAAAGAGATGTGATGAATTTAAATAAACAAAGGTGATAGTTACTGCGAACACATTCTGAAGACAAAAGGTAACTTAAGTAGAGCTGAATTATTTTGCAAATTATGGATCAGAATGCCGAGCTTGGCTCCCCCGAGCGTTTTTTGCGGCGGTCTGCCGGGTGGCCATTGTGTGGCCATTGTGGGCACCAGGGTTCGATTCGCGGTCGTTGTTTGGCTGTTTCAATTTCCTTTCCTGTGTTTGTCAGCCTCTTCTTCACTTTCTCTTCGGGTCTGACGTCATTCCTTAATGGCGTCCTGGACAGGCAATGGAACATTTAATTCTTTGTGTGATATCTGCTTAAATAATTACTAAGTTGGTAATACACAATAATGATAATTACTAGCTTGTAAGTTGATTGAAGAGAAATAAATACAAGTATATTAATAAATTTATTTCAACAATATTCTTCAAAATTGTATGGAATATGGCAAGTATATTTTCATGATATTTCCATGCAAGCCATATAAATATCAGATTATACCATCCTCTGTTCCTCAGAGAAGACCGAAGCAACCCTGTAGGAAAAAAAGAAAAGAAAAGGAAGGCTAAAGCAACCTCAAATTTATTCAAGTAGGCTTGGGAACAGCAGAGAGAAAGGCGGGAATTACTCGCACTATCTCAGACCTGTATTTGCTGTATGTAGATATTACTTTCTGAATCCCATGAACAACATAACATTGTTCTGTTATGTTGATAAACAGGACAATGCTCACCTGAACATAATTCCTTATCAAAGAAGTAATCCAGTGATACTGTGCAAAGTCCTCGAATCGGCTAACAAAGGTGAGCAGCCAATTTCCAAATGTGGTTTACTTCAGAACCGTCATAGCATAAATATTGTATCAAATAATATTTTTTTTTATTCTCCTGGTTTTTTTTCCCTTCTCCTTTGTTTTCAGTTGTGTATGGAAGTTTCTGAAGCTGGAAGCAACTTAGACAAGATCAACCTTTCTTCTTTGTCAATCTCTCACTTGGGCGTGGGTATCACCGATTTTCACGGTCCATCTGGAAACTATTGTGGGGAGACAGTTATTGATAGCCATTTGATCCGGACCAAAATCGGTAGCTATTGTATTTATTAAAAACTTCACAACTCCATTAATAAATAATCTATATTTATTTATTAATATTTAGAAAGCAAATTTTCTGAAAGAGTTCTTTCTTTCAGAATACATACATCAAAATACGTTATCTTCTTTAATCCAAACTAGACACATAAATAAACTAAAAAATACTTGCTTTGTTTATTCATGTTTTTCAGTTGTTGTATTTTTATATTGTTTTAATGAGAGAAGTATTTCTCTTTCCTTTTTTATGTTATTTTATTTTTTGTTCATCAAGTCAAAACCTTGAAAAAGTTTTAAGAAATTAAAACGAAATATTGGTATCAACGGTGTCTACAGCGAAGGTGTTTTTGAGTTTATTTATGTGTCTAGTTCTTTATTTCCTTTATCAAGCTTCAGTTCAACTAAATAGTTGTTTTAGAAACAATAAATAAATTGTTAATACAACATTACATCATCCTGGAACATTAATGAAGGATCATTATAACAACAACACATGCCATTACTTTTAAACAATCTTATATTATAATTTAATTCATCAAATGAAATGACATTTTTTGATATTAAAATAAGATTTCATAATAGTTGTGAAGTTTTGAATATGATCAGAAACAGTGAGTTAAGGAAGAAATATGGAGCTATAGATTTGTTCTATCCGTCCGTCCGTCCCTGTCTGTCCTCCCCTAATAACTCCCAAACGGAAACTCGGATTGTCAAACTGATTTCACTATCTTGTTCAGATAGCCAGATACCGTACGAATGGGGTATATTCAGGGGCCCCATCTTCAAGATATTTGGCATTGTTGCCATTGTGTCCCCCTAAAAGCTCCCGAACAAAAGGTCGGATCAAGTAATGGACTTCACCATCGTGATCAGAGGCCCAATCAACAATAGGAATAGGTATTTTAGTAATAGGAATAGGTATTTTCAAGGGCCAAAGCCCCCTCCTCCATGTTCGAGACATTTGGCATTTTTTTATTGGATTTCCGCTATTAGCTTAAGGTCTCGGATTCATAAACTGAAGGTTGATAGTTCGATTCCTTATTTCTACCTTTGGTGGGTTTTTTTTTTCACACTGTCCGCGAAGGTTTTTTTTTTTTTAATTTCCTACCTTTTTTTATATATTTTTCTTTACGTTAATGCAGTGTTTCTCAGCCTTTTAGTACTTGCGACCTAATTTTCAATCACAATTCTCATCGCCCCCCCCCCTACAATAATTTTTTTTCTAAACTGAAAAGGAGGACGCAAATAAATTGAATCTGTTCAACCAAAAAAAAAAAACCTCCAAACCTAGCTTTTTAATAAGATTTTTTCTCGATATACTCGCGCCCCCCCTTTAATTTTATCACGCACCCCTAGGGGGGCGCGCCCCACAGGTTGAGAGTCGCTGCGTTAATGTCTTCTTTTTTATTATTATTATTTTTAAATATTTTTAATATTATGGATCCCCTTAAATTTATGCAAAATTATATTCACTTGTTTATGTTGTCAATCTAATGTACAGATTTTAGAATATATTCTGATTTAATTCAAAGAAATACAATATAGAGTTTTTTGTGTGTATGATTTTATGAGTTAATACTTATATATAGAAATTACATATTTTATCCAGGAAAGGTTGCTGATAACACTTCCATTAGATAAATATGACTATTCAAAAACTTAACTATAAAGTATAACAGAGACTGAATAATTTGTGAAGAAAAAAAAATAGATGAAATAAAGAAATACAAATATGAAAATGAAATTGGGAGGTTTTAAAAAACGAAGGAAGAAGAGGGAAGGTAAGAGAGAAAATGCATGAATTTGAAAAAAATTTGAAATTGGTGGAGAGGAAGATTATGTACAGAATAGAAAATGATTAAACTTTCCAATTTTGATCATCAGATTGAGAATCGCTTCTTATATACCCTGCTGAGTGCGCAGTGCCGATGCTCTGTAGCTCTCGCTATTCATTCATTGGACACCAAAGTTTAATCATTTGCATGGGCGGTCCCAATGTCTTTGCATACGAAATTTCATTACAATCGGACAACTCCTTCTAGGTACGTCGTTTTTTTGGTAATGAGTGTATATAGAGGGGAAAAAAAGGTGGAAGAAGAGAGTAACCGTCAAACTTGAAATAAAGATTAATTAATTTAAAATTCATGAATTAGAACAAGCAATTAGGAAAATTAAGAATAAAAAGGCGCCATAAAAAGATAAATCGTTAATGAAGTGAGATGTATAATAGATTCGTGAAATGTATGAACTATTTTTGGCAAAGTCAATCTATTCCACAGAAGTGAAAGGAAGTCGTTGTAGTAACAAGTTTTAAAAACGCGGAAAGAGGTAAATTGAAGAATTATAGAGGAATTACATTGTTGAATAGTTTTTTCAAAGTTTATGCTTATATGATACAAAATAGATTAAAAGAATGGGCAGAGCAAAAAATATTTTATCAGAAAATTAAGCTGAGTTTAGAAAGAAATATTCCACAATTTATCAAATTTTTACATTAAAAGCAATTATTGAGAAACAATTAGCTTTAAACAATTAGCTTTAAAAGAAAGAAAATTTCTACTTTGTTTTTGGATCTCTCCTCGGCATTTTATAAAGTGGATAGAAAGATTATATTTAAAAAAAATGAAAAAAATGAGATTAGAGGTAAATTTATTAAATGGCATTAAAGAAATGTATAAGGAAACAAAATATCAAGTTAAGGTTGAAAATAAATTGACAAAAAGTTTTTGGTCAAATAAAGTATCGAGAGAGGGGTGGCCACTCAGCCGTTTAATTTTTATTATACACTCATTACCAAAAAAAAACGACGTACCTAGAAGGAGTTGTCCGATTGTAATGAAATTTCGTATGCAAAGAAGCGATTCTCAATCTGATAGTCAAAATTTCTGTTGCATTGCGAGTTAGGATACCTTTCAACGACTGCAAAAATGCCTCTCCGCAGGATTCGAGCTCATTACATGCAACTGTCAGAGTTTGAAAGAGGTCGTATCATTGGATTGAAAGAGGCCGGTTGGGCAAATCTGAGAATCGCTCGTCATATGGGTCGAAGTGATGCGGCGATTAGAAGATGCTGGCAGGAATGGATGGACAATGGCAGATTTCAGCGTCATGAAGATAGCGGTCGCCCTATGGCCACAGCAGAGTGGGAGGAAAGAGTGATTGTCAGATCAGCTGTCACAGCGCCTGAATAATCGTTATCAACCATCAGACGTGCGACACGCACACGAGTATCCACCATGACTATTCACAGATGGCTGAGAGAGCGACATCTACGCTCGTACCGACCGCTACGCCACCTGCCACTCACGTCTGCTCACCATTGGTTGGAATGATGCTGACTGGGGACGTACAGTGTTTAGCGACGAATCCCGCTTCTAACTGTGTCCTGAGAATCGTCGCAGACGTGTCTGGAGACGCCCAAGGCAGCGTGCCGATCCTGCTTTCACTACTACACGCCACACAGGCCCTCAACCAGGAGTTATGGTCTGGGGTGCCATTTCCCTTCATAGCCGGACCCCTTTGGTCGTCATTAGCGGTATACTTACAGCACAGCGGTAAGTTGACGACATTCTGAGACCTGTTTTGTTACCCTTCCTTCTGCAGTACCCTGACCTTATTTTTCAGCAAAATAATGCCAGACCATATACGGCACTTTTTGCTATGACCTGTCTTGAAGCTTGTGAAACACTTCCTTGGTCAGCCAGATCCCCAGATCTCTCTCCAATCGAGGATGTCTGAGATATGATAGGAAGGCGACTGCATCCATCAGGGAATGTGGATGACCCTAGCCCGACAATTGGAGCAATTTGGCAAGAAATACCACAGGAGACCATAAGGGAACTTTATCACTCTACGCCACGTCGTGTGGCAGCTTGCGTTCATGGTAGAGGTGGGTCAACACCTTATTGAGCTCGTTACTTTGTAACTCTATAACTCTGAAATAAATCATTCAATTTGTCTGAAAGTTTAATCATTTTCTATTCTGTACATAATCTTCCTCTCCACCAATTTTTGTCTCCATCGGACAACTCCTTCTATATGCGTCGTTTTTTTGTTACTGAGTATATAATCTCTCCCTTTTCCCTTCTACCATATTGAAGAAATAATTTTCCCATTCCTCCTTTTTAAATTTATGTATTTTCTCTCTTACCTTCCCTCTTCTTCCTTCCATTTTTATAACCTCTCAAATTTCATTTTCATATTTACATTTCTTTATTTCATCTACTTTTTTTCTTATCAATTTCTTTTTTTTTTCCAATATTTTTTCCTTATAATTTTAAACTTTCTCTATATACAATGTATAATTCTCTTAATCTCTTCATTTTCCTTTTTCCATTCTTTTCTTGCTTTACTGACCTCCCCTTTTAAATTCTTACACTCCTTATCAAACCTTTTTTTTTTTTCAACTAACTCCCCTGCCTATACTGTTTTCGTTATTTTACTGCTATTTATTATCTTTATCAATTCATTACACTCTTCCATTTGATCTTTGTATTTCAATACTTCCAAGTCTCTTTGACAATTATTCCTGTACATTTTTTTTTGCTTCCTCATTCCATAATGTAATATCAATATCTTTATGTTTTTCTTTCTCCTTCTTTTCCCTACCCTTATTTGTACTCTCCCTTACCTCTTTTTTACTTTTTTATTCTATTGGAAAGTGGTGTGATACCTTGAATTTCTTTTACTACAGTCTGTAATACTATTACAAAATTCTGTATTTGCAAATACTAGATCTACGACTGACGCTCCCTTTTCATACCTGAAGGTGAACTCTCCCATTTGGTCACCTTTTGTGGTGCCATTTACAATTTTTATATCAAAGATATTATAAAGTCTAACAAATTTCTCCCATCAGTGTTTATTATACACTCTCTTGATCTTGTTTTATACTTCCATTCCCTTTCTTCTTGTTAACTCACATCCTTGTTCTTGTTTAGTTCTTGCGGTCAAATCTCCTATTATGATTATATTTTCACTTCTTTTTCTGTTCTTATATACACGTGCTTCTATTTTTTTTAACAAATTCCCTATGCCCATATTATTGTAGACAAAGTACAATATTATCATTTCACTACCATTTTTTAGCTTTACTTTCACTATATTTTCATCTATATCATTTCCTTCTAATTCTTGTTTCCAATTTAGTGTTTTATTCCAGCCAACTATTATTTCTCCACTTGCTCTTTCTCTGAACTTTTTTTCCCCTTTTTCTTTGCCTCTGAATTAACCCATTTGTGTGTATCTGGTAACACCTTTATATATCTTTCTATTTTTTCCATCAATACCTCTGTGAATGCTATTATATCTTTAGTAATAATTTCCTTCCAATCTTCAGTTTTCCCTTCTGTTTTACCTGCTATATTCTAATACGAAAATGGCGATTTCATTTAATTCTACCTTGTTTTTGTTTTATTTTTCTGCTTCCTGTTTTTTATTATTTTCTCTATTTTTTTCGTCAATTCTTGCTTGTTTTTTTCTCCTGTTTTACCTCTTTGAAGTCTTCGAATCGCCTCCTGCTTTAACTTAAATATTTCATACCAGTCTATCTAATCTTTTGTTTCTACGTATTTTCCATTTACAATCACCTTGTCATAATTCATCTAGGCAAAATTCGCCTGTTTTCTTTCTTTAGAGATCATATCATTTAGTTTTTTTCTTAACTCTCTCGTTTCCTCTGAAAACTCTCCTTTGATGTTACATACCGATCTTTTAAATCTTTTTTACTTCTCATTACTTCATCCTTTTGTTTTTCTAATTCACCTTTCACTATTCTTCTGTTATATGCTTTGTTATTTTTGGGTTATGCGGTGAGCCGTAATTATTTTTAAATCTATCTTTAATTTTTTGTTTATAAATTCCATTGCAACTTCTTCCGTTCTACTCCAACTTTCTCTTCTTCTGCCAAACCCTCCAGAATAAAGTTGCCTCATCTACTTCTGTCTTCTTGTTTCCTTAGTTCCTCTTTCAATTCCAGAATTTGGCATTTACTTCTCGGCATTTACTTTTATTTCCTTCATTTCCTTCTTTAATTTCTCCTTCTATTCCTCAATTCTTTCTAATTTCATTACCATTTCCTCGATTTCAATCTTAAACATTTTATTTTCTTATTTTGTTTTAACTTTTGCAGGTTCCACATTTGGTTCCGACGTTTTATTATACAGGCCCCGTGTATCGAGACTTGGTTGTGTACTGATGACTGCTCCTGGCTGATGATCGCCATATTAGCGTGAAACAGCTGTACCAGGATGTCATTTTGTATAAAACTTGGTCTCACCCATTGTTATTTTATTTTCTTCTTTGAAACTTATAACATCACTTTCAATTCCGTTTACCTTTGTAAGTATCTCTCACATCATTGATTCCATTTTGTCTTCCCTGTTCATAGTTTGACTTTCTTTTCCTGTTATTATGATCTCCTTATCCTCTTCTCTATTTCTTTTGGCTTGGGGTGACCTGCCAACTGCACCTTCTCTTTGAAATGGGCCTTTCCTTTCCAGTTCGGACCTTTCTATTTCTCTATTTCCCCCTCGCTTTTTCTGCTTCTCATTCACCTAAATATCCTGTTCTTCTTCTATGTATAATAAAATCATCTATCTTTTATTTAACTTTCTTTTACTTCTACCTTTTATTCTCACAATTATTCCGTACTTATAACACCTTCGATTTATGAGTCCTATTTGTTATCTTACCCCTCCTTTCTCCGAACTCGGGGGTAAGAGAGGCATCTTTTTTTAATTTTTAAAAAATTTCTTTCAGTTCTTTGATCTTTTCTTTTAATTACTCAAGTCTTAGATATTTTCTCAAGTCTCTTTCCTTTGTAAAAACTTACGAATTTACAGTAAGGACACTACTTACTCAGAAAATCCAGGAGCTCATTTTCCACATGTCTGTTACTGTTCACGATGGTGGTGCCTTTCTCCGATTTTCCTATCATATACAGTTAAGGCATAAGTTACGAATACCTGATAACCAGCGGTATTTATTCTGCACTCCCACATTGGCAAGTGTATGAAGATGAACATTTTCTGTTCCATTTTTTACAACGTTTTTTGTAATTTGATGAATGTCATGGCATCTTGGGCGGGTTTGTGAGGAAACAAATGACCACATTTTTTGGGTTCGACACATTCTTTTTATTCCTTGCCTTATGACTTTACGTAACATTCGGTATATGTTATTTTCAGTCATACTGTATTTGAGATTAAAAACAGCATTGTACAGTTGTCTTGCCTGTAACTCATTCCTAGTAACAAGCCTAACAATATAAAAAACTATGTTTTTTTTTCTTCATATAGACACACTTTCCTGTAGCAGTGAATTTGCAGAATAATAAGTTGTTTAGCAACTTCATCTCCTTAATTGGTCGAATTTTACGTGCATTGATCCTATCGAAACTCAATAACAAAGCCAATGCATCTAGTGAATTTAAAAAAAAAAAAACAACTTTTTAATTTACGAACAAAAATTACAACTAGTTTCCACTCCAAGAGGAGGCTTTTTCAAGTGATATAATTTCCAATAATGTCCAGACAGGGGCATATATAAGCGGGATGGGGGCCGAAGGGACCCGGGCCCCCCCCCCCCGAAATACATTGTCCTTCCAACGTTTTTTTTGGTTGAACGGATAGGTTTCCAACGTTTTTTTTTT
>JAFIDM010027352.1:0-21108 GCA_023159025.1 Thereuonema tuberculata | reverse complement strand
GAGTTACCGACGGAGGTCCGGTCCCAACAACATCGGTTAATCGAGGTTCTACTGTATAATATTAATTTTTTTTTTACATTTATTTTACTACTTAGTCTTACCATCTATAATGTTATTATATATTATTATTTTTAATTCTTTATAACTTTTTGTTTGGAGGATATTTTTGGGAATTTAGTTAAAAATAATATTAAGAATTCTATTTTTGTTTCTAAATCCAAAATTGTGTTTTGGAGGGTCAATATTAAAAATGTTTGTAAAATTCCTTCGAGTATTGTGTAAACTATTATAATTATTTGAATTACTTATGATTAAAAAAAAAAATATATTATTATGTTAAAAATAAATTTTTGTTTAGGATATATAAATATATATATTTCTTTTGCTTTAGGTATGAATGCTGCAGTGCGAGCTGTTGTCAGAATGGGAATTTATTTAGGCTGTAAAGTATTTTTTATCCGTGAAGGTTACCAAGGAATGGTTGATGGAGGAAAACATATTGAAGAAGCAACTTGGGAAAGTGTCTCAAATATTATTCATAAGGTAAAAATATGTCAATTTAAATATATCGATACATACAGTAGTGCACCTACGATTAAGGTTGGGGAGGGACTGAGGATGCTGTAAAAGTCCATTCAGATGTAGGCCTATTCAAAAATAAATTGTTTCAAAGATCACTTTCGAAAATAATAAGATACAGACATGACAGTGCTTTAATAAAGATTTTTTTCTCCTTTCTTTCTTTCTTTTCGGGTGGAGGGCTTCAGCCGCCTTGGATGCCCCAGATATATACACAATTACCAATTTCAAAGGCTGTTATAGCTGGAAGCATGGATAACTGCATTTTGCAATTGTGGCAAAAATTGCCTGGTGGCTTCTTATCCCATTTCTTGGGCTGCAGTAGTTACTTGGTTTAGATATAGAGCCAATGGTCACTATTTTTTTTTTTTTTTGATGCATAGTCGTTTCATGGTCTTTACTGAAAGGCTGTCAATGACATTATCTTATAGTGTTTGGTTGTAATCTTACTGTAGTCTAGCCCTTTTAAAGGGAATGATATTTATACTCGAACAGATGTTTATTGCTATTATTAATCATGCATAGCTATTTCAGCCTTTTGTATAGTTGTTTCATCTTGTCTTAGTAACTGCTTGTCGGTCTAGCTTGTGCTTTTGATGTCTTTGATGGAATTATTTTTTGGTCTTTGCTGTCCTGGCTGCTAAGCATCAAATGACTTTGCAAAAGTAGATAGTATGTTGATAGCATAAACAATTGAGTTACAGTTTTTCTGTTGATGTATCATTCTCAAATATCAAGAAACAAATGAGGAGGATTAGATAATTCTGCATCCTTTTCTGTCATTGTACCAAATTCTATACTACTTTAAAACTTTCTTCCAATTCTCTCCCTAAATACTCCCAATTTTATGTCATAATTTAGATTTCCAGAAGAATCTAGGAATACATGAATAGAACTTTCTGTTCTTGTGTTTCCATTGTAGCTCAAGTAACATTAACATCATTGTACAGATTTTTACCACCAGGAGTCACTTCAGCTGATTTCGATCTCTTCATACCACTCACCATCAAATGTTACTCAAAAGATGGTATATTTACCTTTTGTTATGGTCATTTATGGAACAAAATCGACATTAGTTTCAATTTTGGCTTTTAGGGATCACTTTAGTAATTTTTAACCATCTATCTAAAATGTTATCCCTTTATAGACACCGTCAGAGCGCTCTGATAATTATCCCTTAATTTCTGTACCAAAAAATCCTGAATAAGGCTTTGCCTTTTTAATTAACAGCTGAATTATTATTTCTTTATAGATCACTTCTATTTTGCTATCTTTGAAAAATTTGAAATGAAAAATAAGAGTTTAATTGGGTTCAATTATTTGCAATTATATGGATGATCATATTTTTTATATTTTTTAGTAGAATTATTAGTGAATAAAATGCTTTTGCTGTTACAGGGCGGTACTGTTATTGGAAGTGCTAGATGTAAAGATTTTCGTGAAAGAGCTGGTCGATTAACAGCTGCTTTAAACCTTGTAAATAGAGGAATTACCAATTTGGTTGTGATTGGAGGTGATGGTAGCTTGACTGGTGCAAATCTTTTTCGGCAAGAATGGAAGAGTTTGCTAGAAGAACTTGTTCAAACAGGTAAATAAAAAACATAGCTTTTAACAATAATATTATCCAAAATGTTATTATTTGTCTTCTAAATAGAATAAATTAAATCTTATTTTTTATTGCTTTCTTTCATTTTATCATAAATGAAATCACTGAAATATAATTTGTTAGTCTATGAAAAAAAAAGTAAGAATCATAATTCATTTATTTATTAATAATGAAAATGCATAATTTTTACTCAAAAATTCAGTTTATCTGTTATTTGAAAGCCATCAAGTAGATTCTTATTTAATCTGTTTATATATATTTTAGTAAAATGTGTTTGTATTTATTTCTTATTCTAAAGTGCCACTCAGTAGTTGCAGAATGATTCAATAGAATTTAAAAGAAATGAAAATTCTAAGATAAAAAAAAAAATCAGTTGCTATCGATCAGTTAATTTCTTCAAAGTTCAGCTACCCCTTTTCTCATCATGTCTTTTCATCTTTTCTACATCATTACAATCTTAACTTAGAGAAGAACTAAAGACTTACATTTGAATGAAGCATGTCATTAATAAATTAATCCAAAAGATTAGCTTTGTAAAAAAGTTGTTATTCTTGAAACTTTATTTTTTTAAATTCTTTCATTTTATTATCACTGGAATCAAACCAGTTTATGATTAGCATTAGGTATTGTACTTACAGAACTTATTTCATTTATTGATTCAAGGAAAGATTACTGCTGAAAAGTTGAAAGCCTGTGAGCATTTGCATATTGTTGGGATGGTTGGTTCCATTGATAATGATTTTTGTGGAACTGATATGACCATTGGAGCAGATTCTGCATTACACAGAATTATTGAAGCCGTTGATGCCATTGTCACTACAGCATCCAGGTAAGATATTAATTAATGATTTCTGTATCGTTTATTGACAGCCAACAAGATCAGTTGGTCTCTCAATACTTTTACTAACTATTTCCTTTAAACATTAAGAACATAATGAGAGATAAAAAAACTATATTTATTTCTGAATAAGTCATTAATTAGTAACCTAACTTATTTAATTTCAAAAATATTATTTTGATCACAATCTGTAGTTCTGTTATTGTGTTATAAAAATACTTTGTCTAGTAATTTCCAGGCTTAAAGTGTGTCAATAAAATGAAATGAAAGGAAAGTGTATAAATTCGGTCACTTGTTGATAGATGCAGACATTTCCACTGGAAATCGTTCACTATTCCCTGCATGAAGCATATTTGTGTAAAGCCAGTGATGAATACAGATGATTTTGACTTGTATATTGTTAGAGCCACTATCAGTGAACTTATTTATTTGCTTTTAGAATGAGTACCCAACTCTTGAAATCATTCATTTGAAGCTTCAGTCAAAGATTTGAGTTCAATTGAAGCAAAAGATCTTAGCAATGAATTCTTCACGTGGAGTTGGGAATGAAGTATGGAAGAATTAATATGAAGAAATTCTACACAGCCAAGTTATTAAAAAAAAATATTTAAATAATGACAACTATAGAAAATGTAAAAACCAAAATGTTTATAAGATTCAGTTACGAATTTTAGCAATAGATGTCACTGTTACGTTCTGGAAACATCAATCCAAAAGGAAATTACATCAAAAAAGTTTTTCTTTCATGAAAATATCAGTTTGTAAAAGAATAAACAATGCCATTTAGAAGTACCTGTAGGATGAAAATGAGAATTCAACTAAACTGAAAAGTTCTTGAAGTAAATAATTTAAAATATTAGGCTAACATAATACAATGGCAATTTATTTTTATTTTATTTTTTTTGGTAGGACATAAAAAAACAATAAATCAGATTTTTCAGTGAGCATTAATTTAAATGCTTGGGGGGAGCCCAAAAAGGTCTGTTCTTAAATTTGGTATGTCCCTCCATACCTTGTTTTATGGTTCTTAATACTGGTCTTTAAGAAAGAAAGAAAAGAGAGAGAGAAGATATATTGGAACTCGAGGGATTTTTAATTTCTTCAGATTTAATGTTAGTGTTTTTTTTTGAGGTCTGAAAAAGAAACAAGGATACAAAAGCAGAGGTTAGATCTGTATCCAAATTTTAATGCTGACTTTGTTCTATACAGAAAAGGATGCGAAGAACATGAATGGATGCATTCAGACCTGAACAGTACCTTTGTATTAATATTCTGTGAAAGAGTTTGGAAATACAGAAGTCCTAGTCTTGATGACTGTACAAAATAAATAAATCTTAGTCCAATAAGAAGGGATGGATAATTTCATGTGATTGAACCCTTGGGAATATTTTCCAGTTTATCTTTATTAATGTTTAAAGAAAGATAAATGACAAATTAAGTAAATTGTCTTTAATAGTGTAGTATTGTTCAAAACTGCTTCTTAAATTTAGGATAATTTTTATAAATTTTAAATAAATATGGATAATTAATAATAATATTAAACATATCATCTATTCATTACAATTTTTTTTCTTGTTGATTTTTTTTTTTTTTTGTTTATTTCTACAAATAAGCATTTTTAAAGTCTCGTGGCTAGTGTAATAATAACAACATCAGTACAGATAAGCTACAAATATATTTTCTGTTTGATGAAATTCTGAAAAGCTATTATGTTTACAAGTGAATAGTCGATTCTTGTAGTAAGAGTATTACTTCATCACTTAAAATGATAAAAATATTTTTTATTATTTTTAATTATTTTTATTATTTTAGTCACCAGCGAACTTTCATCATGGAAGTAATGGGACGTCACTGTGGGTAAGAAAAACTTTTTAATTGCATACAACATTATTTCAATGAACATTATTATAAGCACCTACCGTAAAAGAAAATGTGCTAAATTAAATTGTATAAATGATATAGATTGTATGAAGCATTGATAATATCATCTACTAAATGTATTCTAGTTGCAAAGATATAAATAATAATTAATATATTCCATTTCAGATATTTAGCCCTAGTTACAGCTTTAGCCACAGAAGCTGACTTTGTATTTATACCCGAATGGCCACCAGAAATCAACTGGCCTCAACAGTTGTGTGAAAAATTGACACAGGTAAAATAATTTTGACAAATGTTTTAAATAATGCTTTTAAATAACAATATAAGACAAAACACAGTGATTACAATAAGGATTAACGACAATGGCAAGTGTTTTCCCTCCAGAACAATAATTACATGCTCCACAATAATCTCTACATAATGAGCTGAAAACCATAAGTAACATACTCAATCTCCATAACTACCCTTATCACTTCTTCCACAACTGGCTTAACCTTCTACAAACTAGCTAAGAAACCCATCCAACTCAAACCCTCCATGAAATATATCCCTTTCCCTTACTACCCACTTCTTGAATGTTTTATTGAACAAGTCCCTGTTGTCTTACCAATAACCCCCCCCCCCCCACCTTTGGATTCATAAACTAACACATGTCACCCAGTACAAAACAAAATGATTCCTTTAACACTGTGTATTGGATCCTCTGTGCACAATGCTCCTCAGCTGTGATGGTCAAACTAGTTGTGTCCTCTCCCTATGCATCATTGAATACAAAAAAGCATTCACTATCATAGATTCCACATATCCATATACATAACACACTTCACGGAAATGGGACACACTCCCAATTTCAATGATGGCAAACCCTCAACCACCACAAATAGAATAACACATGAGCTCCTCTCTAAATCATTTCGTATAGTCCAGCTCAAAACCTACAATCCAATAATCAGTAGGGAAAAAACGCTCACCATTACTGTTAGTCCTTCCCTTACTGCAACCTATACTCATGCTATAATCATGTACTTCGTCTTGTGTCATCCAATATGTTTGTGCTGTCCCCTGAAAATAGAATAAGTGCATTGTTGTGAAACTGCCTGGTAATATACCTTTACTTCCATTTTACTAATAACTAAGTCTGTTTTACCATATTTCCTTTAACTTTACAATCAAAATATCAGTGACATAAGAATTATTTATCACAAATTATGTAAAACCAAATTGCTTTAGTGTTAACAGTTAAATAAATTTCTTCATATTAAATTCTTGAATTAATCCAACACTCATATCATTACAACTGTGACACAGAATATAAGAACTTTATCTTAATACAGTAAAACTTGCTTAAGACGCTGTTTTCCGTCAGTCCCTGGACATTTCCTATACTAGCCAATGTAAAATCCACCTGTTAAGATGCTTTGTTCTGCTTTGTATTTTTGGAAAAAGAGAGACGCTCTTCTCTCTTTTTTCCCCCATTTCATAATCCCCTCTCCAATCGTTCTGACCAAAGCGGGTATTGTACTAGCTTTGTTCTGACCCCCTCAACCCTTCATTTCTTAGTTGCTTTGTTTCGTCCGACAAAAAGACCTTAAATTGTAGAGGCATGTTGTCACACAGATGAAGGAGTGATTGCACTAGTTTTGTTGACTCCTTCCTATATCAAGTGGATGTATCGAATGGTTTAGTTCATTGGAGGAGTGAATTGGTGATTTCATTATGACCAGTGCTAGTAGTAAAACTGGAATAAAACGTAAAGATTTATCGATTTCAGACAAGCTGAACATTTGAAAAAGTATGACGAAGGATATGCAGCTAAAAAAACAAAACAAAAGGAAATCGCTAAAGAACTGGGCATACCTTCTTCCACTTTGAACTGTGTTGAAAAACAGACCTGAAATTGAACAAAATGGACTGGTGGGAGGGAGTAAATGACAAAAAGTGAAACACGGAAAGTATGAGGAGTTGGAAAAAGTTTTATTGGAGTGGTTTCAACAAGCTCGGAGTTATCCAGTGAATGGTGGTGTTGTCACAGAAAAGGCCAAGGAGATAGCAGCACATCTCAACTTTACTGAATTTTTTGGATCGACTGGGTGGATTTCCGAGTAGGCATGGTATTGTTTACCAGCACATTTCAGGCGAGGCTGAATCTGTTGTTGATGACGATATTGCATTATGGAAAATAATGTGTTGCCTTCATTACTATGCGACTATGCCCCTGAAGATGTATACAACGCTGATGAATTCGGACTGTTTAAATCTTTTGTTTTTAAAAATGAGACATGCCATGGTGGAAAGATGAGCAAGAAACATCTAACGGTTTTGGCATGTACCAATTCTACTGGCATCCATAAATTGAAATTGGTTGTGATTGGAAAAAGTAGGTCTCCTCGCTGTTTTAAAAATGTTCGTACATTGCCATGTGATTACCTTTCTCAAAGACATGCTTGGATGACAAATGAACTTTTCACAAACTGGATTCAACAGTTAGATACCATTTTCAGTAAGCGAAAGAGAGAAATCATCTTCTTTATTGACAACTGCCCGGAACACCCAAGAGACATTCCTATCACCAACATAAAACTTGTCTTTTTGCCACCAATGCAACATCTAACAAGGAAATTTCTCGAACTCTAAAAATTCAGATTTTAATGAAACTTTGCAGAATGAATCTATATATTGTGTTTATTAAATGACATTAATCTTAGATGCGGAATCCAACGTGAAGTGGGCTAAGGGGACCCGAATTTTGTCAAAAAGCGATCATTTTACCTGTCAAACACCAGATGGTGCTAATGATTTGTTTATAACTACGAAACGTAGCACTTTCCTATGCCTTTCGATAGAAAAGTAAAGTAATGCCATCGGTTGACTCCTAATGTAATCTTATTCAAAGAAGGTCTTTGATATACAGTAATGAAAGGTTTCCAAATTCGGAAAGATTCTTAAACATAAATTAGAATAGAATCAGATATAAGGAGAAACATTCTGCATGAGTTAGTTATGATACATAATATAAAGACACAGGATCGATAGATCAATTTTCTTAGCGTCGTAACATGGTAAAAAAATCTAACGAATTTTAATGTATTTTTTTTATAAATTAAAAGTACTGATGGTTTACTTCAACAAAAAATTTTGTGTATTGGATCCATTACAAATCAGTCTTTTCGATTTTCATAAACTCAAATCTCTTCATTTCAAATCAATAACAAACATTGATAAACTTCTATTACAATCTACATTTAATCACTATATTTTGTCTCCAGAGGTATGAATTGACCCAACGTGTGCCAGGAAAACATCCTCCACACCATGACACTGCCCCCACTCAGTGACAGTATATATGTCAGTGCACATAAATAGGTTTTGTTGCTCTTGAGGTGCTAGCTGTGATTTTTAAAGACTTAATTAAAGTATATCAAAATATAGTAAAGCTGCAGTTAACTAGATATTAATTGTAAAAGATCTATTTACTAAATTTTCAGTTGGAGGAAATCTGAGAATTGAAACTTTAATGGAAATCCAGGTTTTACAGTTGCTAAAATTATTAGGAATATTTACAGTAAACAAAAACAAACAAAAGGGAAATGAACTCTCGATACCACAAATTGATGAAGGCAATATGGGGGAAAAAATGCCCAAAGAAACAGCCTTAACAGGCTCCCTCTTCTTCCTTAGTTAAAATAAAATAAAAACAAAATCCAAATAAACTTGGGCTTTCACTTATAACTTAACAGTACCATTCCATTCGAATAGATTAATGTGCAAATTTGAGTAGTCATATTAATACAAAATAAACAATACATATCCATGGTAGATTGATTCTCAGTTAGGCTACAAATTCTGAATTATTATATAGTCATTATTTTATCAATCAGTTTTCTTGGTTATTGTTTAATTTTAATTTTCAACAAATATAATAAATTTTCTCACATAAGATTCTTTATTGATTATAAAAAGGTTCGACAAATGGGCCAAAGACTAAATATTATCATTGTAGCTGAGGGCGCAACTGATAGAGAAGGAAAGCCTATTTCAGGAGAAGTTGTCAAGGAGGTAAGTTCAGACAAAACTTAAATTTCATTTTGTTTAAAGATAATGTCGAATTTTGTAAAGTAAGCTTCCACACTTTAATTGTTAAAATATCAACAATTAAAAGAGAAACATAGCAAATTGTGTTTAAATAATTTCCTTAAACATATGAAGGATTAAGTTTAAACTTAGGTCTTTTTGTGAAGAATAAGCTTTTGGGATGAAATAGAAATTGATAGGGAGAAATAAAGAAGAAAGTCTGGTTGCCTTCCCCAGGGAACTCTTTTGAATAAAGTTATGAAAACATAGAAACTTACATTTTTATATAATAAAAAACTGCAGTTCGTAGTTTGAATTGATTAAGATAATTTTTATATTACAAGGTTGCAACTTCTGAAGTATCATTTCAGTACATTCCAAGAGAAAAAAGATAAGCCAAAAGTGTATTAATTAAACATGTTGATAAAATGCTTTGTATAAATTTCTAGGTTGTCTGGAAAAACTTACAGCAAGATACTCGTATCACTGTGCTTGGACATGTCCAAAGAGGTGGAAACCCATCTGGATTTGATAGAATCTTGGTAAAATAAAAATTAATTATTTTTTTTAATTCTTAACTAATTGCTATTGTAAATTATGAAATGGTGACATAGCTTAGAAATTACTCTCTGAATGAGGAAGGTTTCATTGTTAGGATTAAAAACAAAAAAATCTCTTGCAATTTTTGAAAAACATTTTAATTATTTCACTTACCCTTTCCGTAAACAGCTTTAGTTGAACATTTGTGAAGATTTATCATATGCATTTTAATTACAATGAAGTATTTGATGCAGTAACATAATTATTACTCTTCTCCTTCTCTTAGGGTTGCAGAATGGGAGCAGAAGCAGTTTTAGCCTTAATGGAGGCAACACCTGAAACTGAAGCCTGTGTTGTTTCATTAGATGGTAATCAAGCAGTAAGAGTTCCACTTATGGCTTGTGTTGAAAAGGTAAACCATACTTAGTTTTGTATGAATAGGAGACTTTGTTTTTTGGTTTTCCTTACTATATACAGGGGTATGTTTGTTTCTTGAAAAGTTGGTATAAGATACACTATGCTGCCAAAACTGGCCAGACAGCAACTGTTTTCATTTTATAACTCATTTTATAACAGCTGCTAAACCCCTTTCCCACCATAATAAACTATCCCACCGTCTCCTAACTGAATCATTCCATATAATCCAGCTTAAAGCTTACAACCCCATCACTGGCTGGCAAAACGCCAGTCACTATTGATAAACTTGCTCAATCCTCTCATTTCCCTCACTTTCACTATGCCTTCTCACCTCGTGTCGTCTTAAATGTTGTTTTAATGTCATATATGTTTGTGTCATTCCTGATGAAGGAATATGCGCAGTATTCCAAAACTGTCGGATTATTACCATGTAATTTATAACTCTCTCCTCAACATTGTGTAAGTAAGTGCATTTCATTTATTATTATTTTTTCTTTATTTGCTTACTACACCTTTCAAAAGCATCTCATCAATCATTTGAAGCAAGTTGCTCCCATAGTTAAAAAAAAATAGTGTACTTTAGTGGTGGGTCATGTTATCAATATTCTTTGGACTGGATGCGGAGTTGAATTTTTTTGCAACTGCTCATGGCAAGAATGCCTGTGATGGCATTGGCAGAACAACGAAAAGAGAAGCCACTAAGATAAGCTTACGAAGAGCTTATAAAAACCAAATCCTGAGTCCAAAGACGCTGTTTGAATTTTGTTCTTCGCAAATAAAAGGAATTAAATACATATTTAGCCAACAGACGAAGTTGCAGAATACAATGTATTTTTGCTAAAAAGATTTGAAAAATGCATTCCAGTACATCTAACTAGAAAAAAGACTAGGGTTGTGGCTTTGAACTCTAAGGTAGTGAGATTCTTCAGGATTTCAACTGCATCAGCTTTTGAAGACTATCCAGTGGAAAAAAAACGTTTAGCATAGCTGTTTCACCTATGACGGGAAAAAAGATTGTGGCTACCTAGCCTTTGTTTATCATGATGGAGAGTGATGACTGGCAACAATTGAGGTAGTTAGTGTTAAAAATAGTGATTTGAATGTCAAGTTATTCAAATCTGCAGGTCCACGAACATCGTTTAAGAAGATGACTGATGGTAATTGGGTTCCATTGACAAAACTCATGAGAAAGCTGGCACCAATATAGTTTGTAACACCAAAAGACATTGGTTACCAGATAAAACAAAATCACTGTGCTTTCCAACTTTCCATTGTAAATCTGTTGTAAAATGTGAAATACAAATATCAATAATGTATGGTAAGATTCACTGTTTTGTTGTTGGTTTTTTTTCACTTTTTAATGGCCTTCCAGCTCCTAAACTTGACAAATCTAAAACTCCAAAATTATAATGTAGATAGGGTACCTACAAATTCATCATGTTTCAGATTTTAATCTCCTCCCCCATCAGAGATATTCAAGCCTGAATATCACCAAAATTTAACATTCGGCCATGTATAGGACCTAATAGCGATAAAGGCAATAGGTTCATAGACTTGAAATTTACTGATATACAGTCTTGGTGTAGTTAATAACACCATCAAATATAGCGTTTGAGACTCAACCCCTTCTCATACCATTTGTTCGAGAAGCTTATTGTTATTTCTTACAAAATGATCTTCTTCAATCATTTGAGGATATTCCACTTTCCATTCGCAGCACAATGTGGTACATGCACATTTTCATCGAATTGTATAGCGCCATTTACATGATCAATTTGCTGGCAGTGGATCGGTAGGGGTGGCCCATGGCTATGGCCTCCACGCTCCCCTGATCTTAATCCTCTGTATTTCTGTATTTGGTGATATTTAAAAACGGTGTAATCCGGTCCAATCAACAGTCTGGGTGAGTTGCGAGAATGAATAACCAATTGCTTTCAGGACATACAACAAAATCCTGGGATTTGTGAAAGAATTCGCTCATCACTGAAAAGGCAAGCAGAAGCTTGCATGCAAGCCAACAGAGGACATTTCAAAGATTTATTATGATGAATTCCAAGTTGTTTTCATTATTTGTGTTGACGCTTATAACAATACAATGTTCGTTACAAACTATGTTTTGAGCAAAAACTATTCATTTCTGGATCCATTAATTGTTTGTTTTTGGTTTACAACACCGTTTATTAAATCATTCGTTCCCTATTTTGCTTATTTTCGTTTCATTTTATGAATATTTGCAATATGTTTTCTCGCATCCTACTGTGCCAACAAAACAAAACAAGAAACAAACACACCTACATTTAATAATGATACAATACGTTTTTCTTGAAAACCAGTCATTTCCAGACCCATGTTTATAGGAACTTTTTTGTTTGCTTTCATGAGTAGAACCTAAGGCTAAATTTTTGACCCACCTTTTGGAATCGTTCTGTATATATTTGACTGACCCACAAAATAAAATATATTAAATCATAATTAGTTTCTAGTAATGATTATTAAATACACAAAGTAATGTGTTCATCGAAAAGGATATTAAGATTGATTAAATTACTGTTTTTTACATGATCATAATGGTGGTTACATTGTATTTACTTTTTGAATGTTTGCTGAGTCTGTGGAAGATGTTTCACACACACACAAAGTTTCTTATATGATAATTTTCTTATATTTATGCACCTTTTGATTTTAACTCATGAATTATGAGATTTTTTAAAAAACTAAATGGAGTAAGAGGCCATTTAAGGATTATAAAGCTCTAGCATTTCAAGTACTGTTTAATTTCTTTGTAATGAAATATAAATGCACAATATTTTATTTAAAAAGAAAAGAAAACATTGCAGCATGAGGATATCCCTTCTCTCTTTTAGTTAGAAAGAACAATTCTGAATCATAATGCTTGCATTTTGCAAATGTGTTATTTACTTTTTGTAATGAAAATGTTACCACAATTAATTTCATTATCATAGTATTACAATATGTTATTATTATAGTAATACAATACTTTTTTTTTTTATTTGAGTCAGTAATATTTTTAAAAACACTATTTGTAGAGAAATATGCTCTATTCACAATAGCCATTCTTTGTTTTTCAAATGATTTTAAATAGAAAAAATTGAAGGATTAATTTTTACTTTGTAGTAGTAACTGTTTGAATAGTGTATATAGATTTATGCATAATGTAACAGATATGGATCGCCATTTGCTAAGGCAATTATTAAAAAACAATTGCATTTATCTTGCATTTGATTTTTAGTTCTTCCCATGATGCTATATTGATAGTTTATTAATTGTTTTGTTAACCTTTTTAATGAGATACTGTAGGTCTTATGATAATTAAAAAGTAATTTTCAGTTAAAAAACTTATTTTAATAATTTTCAGACACAAGCTGTTGCCAAAGCACTGGCTGAAAAAAATTGGGAACTCGCAGTAGAACTTCGTGGCAGGTAAAGAAATTTAATTCAGAATATTTAGTTTGGATATTATCTTGCAAAACATTGAATATTTGTTTTCTTTAAAATATGAAAGTAACTAAATTTACATTGTGTCATATATCAAGATAATTGAATTTCTTACAGCAGAAGAATAGGAATCCTTTTGAATTGTCAGATTGCTTAAAATAACTTGATAGATAAACAATAAACGTTTAAAGATATTTTTAACATTTTTAAATGTGAAAATAAATATAAAATAGTAGTTAATAATTTTGAATTACTTATGGTATTTTACAAAAACAATAAAGGCATCTGAAATCCCATCTCCAAAAGCATAAGTGAGTCTATCTTTTTATGTAAATATGAAATTACAACTAAATGAATGTATATTTAACAAGTCAACTTTTTTCTTTCTGTAAGAATTAATTCTGTTGTAATCAAAGCTGTATTTAATTGTAATTATTTTTATACTATTTTGTCAAATTAGAACTAATAAGAAAAGAATCCTTTTGGGATATATCTTGGCCTCAGGTTGACTTTTTCTTTCTTCATAGTCTACAGAATATTTGATGTTTGATAGGATAGAGTAGAAAGAAAATTAAATCGATCTATATTCATTATTGTGAACAGGAGTAATGGTAGCATCTGTTCAAATCTTATGGAGATTGATGTATTTGAGAGTGAATAATTAAAAGAAGTGTAAAAATAAAACTGTAGAAGGATAGATTCAGAGATGAGTTTAAAAACTAATATCAAATTGAAATTTTTAGACAGGAAATTTAATTGTTGTAAATTGTAGTTACTTTTACAACTACAGTTGTAAGAATTATTATTATTTCAAAGCATTGCTGTGCATAAAAACATAATGTAATTGTTAAAATTAAAACATTTATACAGCTTGACATTTTTGAGTATATTCTTTGAAGAAGCAAGATGCTATGTGAAAACTTCATTTCATTTATGTGTAGATGAAATGGAGTTACAATTTAATTCATTTTATAAGATCTAATCTGTTTCAAAGATTCCTTACATGTTATTGGATATTAATTTATAGGAGTTTTAAACGGAATTTAGAGACCTACAGAATGTTATCAAGATTGAGACCTCCACATTCTTCGGTTGATACTGAGGGTAAACTAATAGTAAGTCTGTTTGTTTTATATAATTTTTATTATTTTTAATTAAATGTATTTCAATAAAGTGAAAAAGTTTTCTTTTTTAATTAATATTTGATTTGAATCTATATATTAGTAGTGTATCAGATACCATGCTTTATCCATCCATAATTTCAATATCTAGAAATTTACTTGGGCTTGAAGTAGGTGCCCAGTTATCTAAAACTGATGAATAAAAAAGGGTGACAAACAAAATAAATACTTGGTTGTTGCTGTTTAGACTTCAAGAAACTTTCAAAGCAGTGACAATATTTAAATTGCCAGAAATTTAAAAAAAAAATCGCTGTAATAAAATGTGGTTTACAGTATTTGCAAATATTTCCTCTATGCTACTTTTTCTAAATATTGCTTTGTTAATTTTATATAGTAAAAACAGATTAATTTATTATTTCTTTATTATTAATTATTATTTCTAACTAACTAATATTTTTATTTGTTTTTATTCCATTAATTCATCTTAGCTGCAAAAGGTAAGAAAATCATTCTTCTTCCTGCTTCCTGGAATGTTTTTTGGTTCCCCAAGGCTTCTGTCACAGCATCTTGCTTTTCATTTTATTTTATTTTTTTTGGTTGCATACCATTACTATTTCATTCCATTTTCATTGTCTATAACAGATTTTTTATTCCCTAATTTTCCATTTTTGCTTTTGTAATTGTGCTTTTTAAAGTGTGCTTGTTGCATTTCTGAATCATCAACCACCACTGAATCATCTAAAACTTATTAATTATTATTATAGAAGCAAGATATTTTTTTATTATTTTAAAAAATACTTGAATAGTCAGATATAATATAAAACTTACAAAATTAACTACTTCCATATTTCCACAACAGAGCCGTTTCAGTAGATAGCGACTTAAGGCAGAGGAAGCTATTTTTACCTGCAAATTAATTTGCTAGTTTGCTTTCTCTAATTCCTTTACTGTAATATGTCTGAAGAAAAAAATGTAATACTAGGCTTCCTTCCTTCCTTCCTTAGCTTTGTAGGTATACTAGTAGTGCATCAAATCATAAATTGAAACCTTACCAGTCTGTAAATCAAACACATCAAAATTGAAAGAATAATAATAAGAAGAACAGAGTAATATATGTAAATCCGTACTGAGATACTGAACTCAATAACAACAAAACATTCTGCTTTTTGTGGTCATTCTTTGTCAATCATCAAAAAATCATACACATATACAAATGAATTTAAAGGACACCTTATATAAATACAGAGTGCACGGGAAAATCCTAAGTCACCTAAATAACTTTTGAATGTAGCTAAAGTTAAGGAAGTTAGGTATTATTATATAGGAAAGTGACCATGCACTATCAGATGAGATTGATGGCAGCGCTCCTAACAGCAAAATATAGAAGTTAGAATATGGAAGAAACTATGAGAGATATGGAAAGAAATGAGAAAGTTGTAGAGTATCACCAAATTAGCAGGAAATGACACTACAGAAAAGAATCATGCAAATCTGCACGACCATAATCCTTTCTGTATAATACGCAAATGATGGCTGTGATGTGATGCCACTCCTGCATATAAAACTCATGCTTTGCAATCTACAAAGACTTGTCGACTATCAAATATACCGTTAATGGCTACATAGTATCATGTAAACAAAAGATCATGGTAGGTTATTCGAATTTAGAGTATTGTGAGATGGTACTGCTATATGGTGAAGTCAGCTTTTGCATTAAATTACATTCTGAAAATTTAGAGTCTCCTGCCTTCTATTTGCTTGATTCTTTTTTGTAAAATGTCATTTCTTATTAATTCAGTGATGCTGTACAACTTTCTCATTTTTTTTTTTTTCCGTATCTCTAATAGTTTCCGAGATAGGGTTACTAACGCCTACAGTTTGCCGCTAGGGGCACTGCCATCAGTGTCATCTGATAGGTCATGATCGCTTTCCTGTACCAATATATAACTTCCCTAACTCTAGCTATCTTCATTCAAAAGTTTCTGTGCATCCTGTATATATTGATATACATTAAATTATATAAAATATAATCCAAAATATAAAATATTCCCCATTCCAGAATAATTTTAATTATGAATAATATAATGAACTTGTTAATCTTATTTTGATAAATTAATTTCAGAATCTCTCTTTTAACAGATCTTCATTAATATTATCTGTTAAAATAAATATTAATTATTTATAGACTATTTTTAAAATTAAAATCACTTTTAAAATATTAAACACAGTCGATAATTAAAAAAATTCATATAAAATTTATATTTTTAAACTAAGAAGATATTTGTTAAAACGAAACTATTTATTATAATTTTATGTTTAAAAATTTAATAAAAAGCAACATTATTTTTCAAATATCCTGATTTTATGATAACAAAACCAAATCAAATATAAAATAAGAGTGATGAGCTAGGTCACATGATTATTTTAAAAGGTAAAAAGTCATCAATTAAAATACATTGGTTACTCACTATAATGAAGTCCAAAACATTGAACCTCATTTGTACATAAGGTTATGTTGAAAGAAGGAACCCTTTCTGCCACATAAGAAACACCATGTCACACTGCAGCGACTGTTTATTGACTTTATCAAATATTTATAAATTTTATCAAATTGTTAGCACTACGCACAGTGCACTGTACAAATTGTACAGTGCAATGAATGGGAAGAGCCAATGGTTGTATTAATAGTTCATGCAGGTAACTGACAGTCACATTTAAAGATGATCTCTTATTTACCACTGCAATTGATTTACTGAACAACGTTTTTAAAATGCTCAAAGAAATTGCCGCTAAAAACATTAGTTTGAAGAGATGTGTGACAAATTTGTGAAGAAAATGTTTGTTTAGACAGTATTTAAAGTTTTTGAGTTTTTCCAACAATAGTGATCAGCATTAAACTGTGTTTACACAGTGGCAAATACAAAGTATAGATTTGTTTTTGCAAAAGCAAAACACTGCAAATTAAGCCAATTGAGTTTGAACTATTCTGTTAGTCACTTGAGTAGCCTACAATAAGATGAAACACAGTAGCAAATTCTGAGGAGACTGGGCCATAAATTGGGATCCACAAGATGCCTACATTGTATGTAGATTCGCATTCTACCAAAGCACTTTATATTGAGTCACTAGTGTATGAGCTTTCAAACAGATTTCACAGATTTCAGTTTTTTTGTGTGCGCTTTGTTTTTATTTTTTTGGGTTAGAAATTAAATTTGTATCTGAATATAAGTTTATCATTCATTTTGCATATTCTTTTAAATACCATGTATTTCAATGTTGCACTTTTGCATTGTATTTCTTTGTTGCACTTTTGCATTGTGTGTTGTACTTCATTGTGGCACTTTTGCATTGTGTGTTGCACTTCATTGTGGCACTTTTGCATTGTGTGTTGCACTTCATTGTTGCACTGTTTGATTGATCTTCGGATTTGCAATCCTTTGAATATACTTATTGATAACTTGGCATCCATTTAACATCTCAAATAAGACACTGATTTTTTGTTTCGTCTTTTTTGTTCAAAGCTATTTGTAAACTATTTGCTACTATTTATTTCCTTGATAAGTCAAACCATGTGATTAATAACTAGCTTTTTAATATCAGTATTATTTTTAGTTGCTTAGTAGTAAAATAAGAATTAGTACTAAAGTAGTTGTATTAATGAAGTTGTTGAATGTAGTTGAATACTGTAAAACCTCTCAAATCCGGCCTAATATGGCGCCCAGTAGGCTGGATTACAGAAAAGCCGGACTACCGAGAATGTTCTTAAAATAACTCAATAGCTCAATTTTTTGTGAAGACATAATGCCAGGTTTAATTAATTTAACCCAATTTTCATAATTTTGCACTCAAATGTTTATTAAAAACAATACAAATGTGCTTTTTCCGACACCAAGCTCTAGTGATATTTGTTTTGGAGATTCCCCTCCATCCAATCTCCTTAACACATTAAGCTTCTGTTCCATAGTGACAAAGTTTTTCTTTCTTTTTTCACTCGTAATGAATGCACGCAGATAGGGAAACGAATTTAATTATTAAAAAAAATTTTTTGCTCAGGACCAGATCAGATTACCGAGGGCCTGATTTGAGAGGTTTTACTGTACTTTTAAAATTTTAATATTTATCAGAAGCTTGCAAATTTTGTACACACATTTAACTTTTTGAAGTTTTTTTTTCTTTATTAATAATAATAATAATAATAATCCAGTAACAGTAATTTTTCAGGCAACATTTTTTTTTTTCATTCTCATAAATGTTTAGGATCTCATTATAAATACTTTTTTGTTAATATTGTTTTTAATATTTTAATATAAGCAAATCACAGTGAGGGAGGAGGTAAGAAATTTCTTACAATTCTTCATTTGTTCCCCTAGAAGAAAATGCACAGTTCCTCCTTTAGATTTTGTTTTCTTTTTTAGTAATATCTTTTACTTGTTGTTGGATTCTTTATCGTCCCTTCAACATTGAAAATAGCATTAAAATTCAGTGAAAGTTGATGTTTGATTCTTTGGTTTCTTCTGAGGACATATATTAGCCATAGAGGCGCAGATAATAATTGTGATACTGAATATGCAAAATTGTTGTGATCACTAAATTTCATAATGATTTTATTGAGAACTTGAAAACCGAAAAGATGTTGAGAAAGGATAAACAGTGATTTTGAATTTACAAGGGTAAATAAAAGGCAATATATTTCATTTTGTTATTGCTAAGATTGTGTCAGTCAGTCTTTCTATTTTTTTTATAGAATAAATAGAAGAGACTTGATGGAAAGTTATCATTCAAGATATTCAAATATATATATTTGATATTGAAAATATATTTTTTCATGAGATTGAGGATTGTTAAATATTCTATTCACATTTGTTTGATTAAGACATCAAACCAAAGTTCTGTTATTTTCTTATGAATATGAATTCCCTACTAAACCTAATGACATTTGCAGTTTGATTTGTGGACCAGTGAAGTTAATGGGCCTATTGAGAAGAAATGTCTAATCTGATGAGCATTTTAGTTAGTTATTGGTACCTGTTAACCATTTCAAAATGTTGAAGACATTTATTTTTATTTTTTGTCTTTGAGTCAAGAGTATTTATTATTTCTTTGCTACAGATTGTTCAAGGATTTCATGATTATTATATTATTACTATTATCATCATCTTTGTAGGCTATATTTTAATTGTTTCAATTGTAATGCTGTTTATAAATATATAAAACTCTTAATGAAGCCTATTAAATTTTCAAAAAAAAATCAGACTTTCCTCTTGCACTAATTTTTTGTTTTGTTTTAAGTTTACCTTTGTATATCTATTCTATGTCAAACGCAATAACAAAATCAATTCAAAATTATTAGAATTCTAAAACTTAATCCATTCAAATAAATACTTATAATCTGGCTTTGAAATGATTGACAGTTATCAGTAACCAACTGAAATGCTCACAGATTACATATTTCTTCTTAATAGGCTCATTAACTTCATTGGTCCACAAATCAAACTATACATATCATCAGGCTTAGTATAAACCTATAATCCAATAACCAGTGAGAACTTCCATCATTACTGTTAACTGTCCATGTACGATCAATACATGTTGTCTGTCTTGTGTTCTATATGTTTATGCTGTCCCATTTTGATTAACATTATTATTATCCAAGTAAGTTCATTTTTACCACTGTTTCAGTGATAAATGCACATCAGTGCACATTAAGCCTTTTTATTCAGATACTTATTTCTAAGCTTGGTCAAACATTTTTTTATTCTGCGAAATATTTACTTCCAATTTTTTTTTTTTTTTTTTAACAGTTTTTCCAAACAAAAATGAGTTTTCTGATTCTTACTTAATAAAGCTTTCAAGAGAATTTTTGTTGCTATTTTTCAATGTTTCAGTTCATCATTTTTTTTTTTTTTTGTTGTAGAAGCTTTTGATGTTATTTTCAGATATTGTTGTTTAGTTATTGTTTCAATTATTGTAAAATACACACTTATGTGTGTTTGTACAATAACACTGGTTTCCGTTAATTAAGAAACAAAATTTAAAAACTCATGGTTGATTTGTATAAAAGTTGGTGGAAACCTGTACCATCTTGTACATGAGGTAATGACCCAAAAATGTTTTGCATGAAACGCTTATTTCCTCCAAGAATGAGCACATACAGGATGGCCAGAAAGTTCCCATACCTCCTATTATGTTATTATATTAAGGGGGACAGGAACTTCTCTGCCATCTTTATCAGTAAGTAACTGTTGATAGTGAATCTCTTAAAATTCCTTTATTCTTATCATGAGCGACATTTAAGTTGAGTCTAAAACAGAATCCAGATGTAAACGGATGGATTTATCTCTTATTGAGTTCAGACGCACTTTCTGATGATAGCCAATGTTACAAATGCTTTAAGAATGAAACAATGATAACTTGTTTTCTTTTAAGACAAATCTTTAAGGAATTAAAAGCTTTTAAGATTTGAAGTAAAGAAACTACAGGAAGTGATTTCTTGGAAGAAAAAAGTGGTTCATATATGTATTGGATTCACCCTACCAAGAGTCCAACTTTCCAATACAGATATATTCAAGTGATATACAGGTCATTTACTATATTAAGAG
>JAFIDM010027351.1:0-21110 GCA_023159025.1 Thereuonema tuberculata | reverse complement strand
TCTGTTATTTCAATTGTATAAATGGTTAATTTTTAGTTTATTTTGAACAAATCTTAAAATGAAAATCATAACTTTATAAATATTTTTAATAATATATTTTAGTTTCAATACAATATTCATTTCAATAAATTATTTAATTTACTAAATAAAGTCATTATAAGAAACTTTAGTGAAGAACCAAGAAACAAAAATAAAGAACTGAAACTACTAGCAATTGTTTTTATTAAAGTATATTAACCCAACAGTGGTCCCGCTATTGTCGCTGCCCCTGAAGGGAAGAATGGGCTTCACTGTAGGACCGCCAGAGTTTGGGGGAGCCACCGTCGCCTATTCTACATTGAATCAGTGGAAGTTTACATTCTTCTCCTATACGTTCTTTGACTGTAGGCCTGCGGGTGGCAACAGAAAACAAGCTTTGTGTCAGTCTTTCATAAACATCTGCAAAACCTATAAGCACAGAGCAGATGTCAGCGGCGAAAAGTTCAGACGCAATCCAAAATAATCAATGAATCCAGAATAAACCACGACTGTTATATTTAATGAACTATTCATAAACAAAATCAAAGAAAAAAAAAAAAAAAAGCGGCCACAGAACGGCACCATTCTTGGTTTGTTTATTTGCTTTTGAAAATTAGTCCGTAAGACGTTTTCAAGGCCACGGCAAAAATATTGCTTTAAAGTTAAATGCGAACTCTGTTAATAGCAACAATTGTGCGAAAATAATTTTTGTTGCCAATACGAAATTTAAGTTTTGAAAAAAAGTAACATTTAATTACTTTTATGGTATCTAAAGAAGAGAAAGAGAAAAGAAAAAAAAAATGTAATTTATGCAAAACAACTATGCTCAAAAATCTATAATCGTTACAATCTCACTGCTTACGTTATCGATTCGTTTCCATATAATGGGACGTATTTGCAATACAATGTTTGTATGCCTCGTTTGAGGCTTGCATTAATGAACGATTTTGGGTGGTTTATATTCAATGGAATATTTATCGACAACGAAAAGAAAACGGAATGTGTAATATTCTTGGGTAAATTAAGTCGTCTCATCAAAGGACAGTCTTGGTAGATAGAATAAATACTCTCCATTTTTATTATCTATTTACGAGCGGAGAAAAGCAATTTTTACAATGGCCATGTTATCGACCCAAGATACGCAATGTACTATAGTAGCTAGTTGCAAGTACTCGCCGGCGTAAACAAGAAATGCGGCAAGAATGACATTTGAAGAGCTATAACAAGGCGCCGTTCATTGTCCGTGGCAATTACGCCGGGAAGTCCATTAAAAAAAATACCACTTAATACCCAACATCATAGAGAAATTGACTTAAAGAAACTACGAATTAGATCAATGCCTAAATTGAAGAACTGAAAGAATAATTCGGTTTTTTTTAGCATTTGGATGTAAAAAAAATAAAATAAAATAAGCTATTAATAAAATAGTTAATTCACTTTTAAATTTCTTTGTTTAGCTACGCAATCTAAACTAACAGTAAACTAATTAAATACTATTTAATTACTTTCTCAAACTCGTAAGGAATTCGTAAAAGAAAAAAAAAAAGCAGTTGTCAATTTTTTTAGTAATGAATGAATTTAGTTTATTTGCTAATAAAAACATTGGAACTTATAGGAGTAATTTAAGATTGAATTATTTTTCGACTTGACAGGAAAATGATTGCTCAAGTTCTGTTTGTATTTCCCTAAAAATAATGTTTACTTAAATTAAAAAAATAGTGCTTATAAAATTCAGTATTACGGCGATGTGACATAGGCAACACTTAAATCTTAACATTGTTCAAAATCAAACAATCCTCCCAATAAAAAAATAAACTGACATTAAAGAGCGAATACCGTTTTATTACAGTTACGTAATCGACAATTCGCGGTGAAAATGTCAACAAATGCGCAGCTGGAAAATCGTACGATTCTTCGACAATTGCGGAACAATAAACGAGATACAATAATCAAACTAGAATAAAGATAAGAACCACAAAGAAAAAAAAAAAAAAAAAACCAAAAAAAAAAACTGCCGTAATTACACAGAAAAAGCGGCTGAATTATGCAGTTTTAAAACTGAAAATGTTCATAAAAGTAGATTCGCCTATCGCTATGAACTGCTATTAAACTCATTAGAGAACTACTTCCGATGATAGGCTTCAGTACAACAGATGTAACAGGTGTAAATTAGGAAGGGCTCTTTAATAAATGGCAAGGGCTACTCGATTCGCTCAAAAAATTTAACAAAATTAACTGTTGAAAACTAGTTGCTATAAAGGCGATTTCGATGGGGCTGATGTAAAGTACTCACTCTTTGTAGTCCTTTTTGAATCCAGTGGTTCCTCCTTTGTCCTGCAGGAAACTTCCTCCGAGGAACGCGAGTGATACCCAGTCCATGGCGTCGGCAGTGCTCTCAGGCGGAAGACACGTCCATGGAGGCCGTCCCAGTCTACCTGTTCGCTGCGTCGGCAAGCAGCCGAATCTCCGTGTGCGTACGCGCTCCAGCGGCAGGCACCACTACCAGGGAGGTAGGGGAAGAAGGGGGAGGGAAAAATCGTACATCACTTGTGTTCCCGCCGTAACCAAACCCTCGAAGCAGCCGCTATAAAGTGACACTCGTGCGCTTTCAGACGTTGTTGTTGTTGTGTGCGCCGACGATCGACCGAGGTCCACGGACGCAGGACCCAGTGTTGCTTTTCGTTTCGCCGAGAAGACGAATTCGGTCAACGTTGCAAACCACAATGCCAGGCGCAAACTCCCGTTGCCTGCAGCGATGAGGGCAGTAACTATTCCACGCCGGTGCTCGAGGGGAGCTGGGCAGACATCGTGGAACCAAACAAATTGGTGCAAGTTTTTTCGCAGGAAAAAAAAAAAATATGCATAAACAAAAAAAAAACAGAAAAGGAAATCGATTACTACGACAGAAACTCTGAAGTGAACCATGAAGATTAATATATATCCAACTTAAAAGTTAGTTAGCTAAAACTTACAAAAAAATAACAAAGGCTTATTTTCATTTTACCATTTTCAGAGTGAAATAACTTCCTGTCTTATTAGAATTTCATGTAATATGAAATAAGTAACGGTATTTTTTAATTTATAAGTAATTTCATAAATGCCTCGTAAACAGGAAATTACATATAATTTAAGGATTAAAAATTAAGAAAATTCCTGACAACTGTATTTACTATACATCTACATGCAACTATAATTACATCAGCTGTTTATAAAGAAACATTTTCTTTTTTCAATTCTACTTTAATATAGTGGTAAAATAAAATTCTTAACAATTTTTCAAACTACCCTCCTCTCTTGTCGGCCTCCAAGTTGAAGGTCAACTCACCGGCGATACTAATATCATTATTACCTAAACTGAACTTCTTTTATGCGCAGTAATTAAAGAAAAGAAAAATATTATAAATATATTGATTTTTTTTATATCCTTTTTTTAATAAAAAGAAAAATTGATAAGTTATTTTTTTGAAAGTATTGTACTCTTTTTATAAAATTTTCATGGAGCAACTTACTGGAATTTTGGCAAAAATATTTAAAATAGAAGCATTCTCAACGAATTTCGGCCAGCTGCAGCATATGGCATCTTCTCAAATAAAACGCTTTATAAAAGCAGGCTTTTAAAACGATATACATATTATGTAGAATCCATCCAACGTAAATAGCGAGTTTCAGGAATAGGAAAGGCACTTTGAATTCTACGTTGATTTTCATAGGAAAAAGAAAAACCAAATAGGAAGGCCTAATCACCTCTACAGTTCGTATATTTTGTTATCATTAATGGAGAATTTTAAAAGTCAGATGAATTAAAGGAAGCCGTATTAGAGACTTTTCACCTTCAATAGAAATGGGACACACATTTTATTTACCATTTGAAGACGACAGAATACAAGAACAAGATGATCATTATCATAAAAGATGACGCGGAAGAATATAAAATTTCAGCATTTCTGGAGACTTAATCCATTCGATTCCTTGGGGTATCTTCGCTGTTTTTCTTTAATAGTAGTATTTTAATTAAAACTGGGTCAAGACCCAGTAGAAGTTTTGAAGAAGAAAAAAAATCTGAATGGCAAACGCAGAGCAAAGCGAAAAATTCGTTAGAGAAAGAGAAAAAAAAAAAAAATATGGAAAATTTGATTACTGGAGTAAAGTGGGCGAACGTGAACACAATTAAACCGAACGTTCGCTAATCGATGAGATACGTGTGCAACATAAAATTCAAAGAAAAATTTATTATGAAATTGCAAATACTGAATAAAATAAACTAACCACATAGAACACCACTGAAATTTCAACCGTACTGGTTTTTTTTCCTATAATATTTCCTAGAAGATTTTCAAAATTTCCACATATTTATTTCATAAAAGCCTACATCAACGCATTCAATGGCAAACAATAAATAACTGTACGTATTATAGACTAATCGGGTACTGTCGCTTCGCTCCGAAACCTTGCCTAAATAGCATTAAAAAAAAAAACAAAAAAAAACTTTATTTATTTAGCAAATTTATACTGAGATCGGAGAATATACGACTTCCCAGCCCGTTGTGGCCTTCTCCGCTTAACTCAGATGTATTGCGGATTGGCGCCACACACCTGGGGTTGCATCACACACATTTTTGCAGGTATCTTGAAAACGCAGAAACGTTTGTGAATGACTTATATATCGTTCGATAGAACTTTCAAATACCAACATTTTCTCAATATAATATTCTCTTCCAACTTTTATACTTTTCGTTTAAATTGAGAAAAAGTCAAAATTGGACCCTTTAAAAGGCGACATCTTGGAAACCAAAAAATTTTTTCGAAAGATTTTTGTAGCATTTTGTTTGTCTTAAAAAGCTCTACATTTTATCCAGTTACATCTATCTCGTATAGTTTGGTCACAAAAATTGGAAAAACTTATGACAGAAGTCTTATGACAGAATGACCGTTTTTATAATATATAATAATACTAGTAGTTCTACTTTTTAACATGTTTTAGACTTTTAATATATTTTTATATTAATTAGTGCGCAGTTCCAAGTTTTAATGTTTAAGAATATTTAACATATTGCTACGTTTCGGCAATTATAGTTCTAACTGTCATTTTCGAATTACAAATAAACAGACGGATGGGAAATAAATAAACAATCTTGAGATTCAAAAAAAAAAAAAGTAGGTATCAATACCTATATAAAAAAGGTTGAATGCATTCCTTATTGATGGAGGGAAAGGGGAAGGCCACATAAATCAAAAAACAATATAAAATGAGTTGTAGGTCCCATGGCTTAATGGATAAGACGTCTGACTTCGGATCAGAAGGTTGCAGGTTCGATTCCTGTCGCGTACGTTTCATTGTAAAAATTATTTCTATTTTCCATTCTCACAGCAAATTGCGCCAAACAGACAGACAGAGAAATAAAAGATTTTAGCAATATATATATACACTGTTATTTTCTGTTTATCACTTGCGTATTGAGTTCATATTCTTCGCTGACAAATAAAAATTCCCAAGCAACCCCAACATCCTTGGATGCATTTTCTGGGTGATTTATTTGACGTATGAAAACATTTCCCATTGCAGGAAAAAAAAAAAGGATGGGCTAGTGCACAGGGAAATCTATGGCTTTTGGTGGCAATCACCTGACTTCCAGGTTGTTGAGAGGCGTGAGAATTTGTTCTATTGTAATTACAGATGTAACGACAGCTTTCGTCAACAAGAACAGAAATAGAAAATGCTTTGAAGCTATAAATAAATTACAAACTGGCATCAACTATGACGACTCAAGTCCAAACTGATCTATAAAAACACATAAAACATTAATTATGTTGACAAAAATCATAAAACATCATATATCTTATATATTTATTTATTTATTTCTCCAAAATCTAACACATATTTTAGAAAGTTGTTCTATTTATGGGTCACCGATACTTTCAATAATATCTGTTGATAATAGGTTTATTTTATGAGCAATATGAATTTCAAGTCATGTTTATTCTAATAATAAGAGGTTGATAGGAAACCTATTATTTCAAAACAATTGAGATACAGTTATTGTTAACCAAGAGTAAGAATAGTTGGCAGTAGCAGATGAAGATTGATTGTTTTAATTAGAGACTTGGTTGCTAAGTAAAAAAAAAAACCTCGGTAGTTGGTGTGTGATTCCTCGATGAATGAAAGTAGAAGTGAAATCATTCGAGACGATAGATTCAACAAGGCAGAGTTATAAGTTAAGTCCACGACGATGCGAATTATGTGGACAAGTGTAGGAAATAGTACAACGTTCCAGAACCTAAGCCTAAAGCCTAGATGACTACTTTTGAGAAGGACAAGACAGAATGGGATCAACAACTTTCATAAAGAAAGGTAAAGATGTTTCATCGAAACAAGCCATCCAGCGAAGTGATGAATTACTTACGGATTTACGGATCATAATATAAGAAGAAAAGAAAGTAAGTGACTTTAAATAACTTTGTTTATCAGTGAGCTGACTTCGGATTGTGCATCGAATTAATAACTTTTTACACAAGTATAATACAAGTAAAAGTTAGGAAGAAAAGTATTTATATTTAAACATTCTCGATTGAATATCATCATCTAAGTGATAGTTATCAGAGAACGATGTGAATCATTAACTGTGTTAATTACAATTTGTTACTTGATAGACAGTTAACTTTAGCAAGATTACTAAAGAGAACTTTCTTCGCAATCTTGTAAATAATAATAGAAAATATAATTACTGATGTAGTAGTGATTATTTACATACAGCGATTTGCCTACATTTGGAACGCTTATAGGGTTAGGAATTTTCATTAGTGAACTGTTGCAGTTGATCACATTTATAATATATTGATCATAAGAGAGAAAGATGATTTGATTCAAGAACTTATTTATGATATCTGAAAGATATATGTAATTTTAGTTATTACGTTTATGCTTGATAAAAACTTTATTACAAACATTTACTAAGTTTCTGAGTGGTAATTATTTAGTTAATATTTGCTTAATCCTTTAATCCCAGTTAAATGTCATTAATGAACTTTACTTTGCTATCTACGTATATATTAACTGTTGAACATACATAAAATTAAAGATATATAAAATATCAAATCATTCCACTTATAATTATTTTATCAACAGTTAAAGTTATCTATATTAACAATATCAATTTTAGAGTTAACGATGGTCAACACTAATAATGCGTGTTCGAGTTCGAATCGTTATTTGATACTTCATTTATGATGAATTTGATAATACTGGGACAAAAAATTAAATTATGATATTACATTTCCTAGTTTATTAAAAAAATTAAGAAGTAATTTTATAATTTTAATAAATATTATTTATTTTATTACAAGACTGAACCTATGGAGTTCAAGTGGTCTGAACAATTGACCTTGACTGTAACATGAAGTCTCGAAGCTTCTCAGCGCCACGTAATACGAAAAAGATGAGGTCGTAATACTTCAATCTAAAAAGATCGGAGAAGGCGGACAACCAGATATTCGTCTCCTCTCTTGGCCTGACAAGCTGGCATTTTGTATAAACATTTTATATTGCTTTATATAAGCAATTTAGTTCAATAATTGGAAAAATGTACTAATTAGCTCCCACTTCATTTTTTTACTCCAAGTTTTAATGAGCTAAAAGGAAATAAACTTTCATAATTATGCTTTACATTGTAAGTTTATTTCCTTTACTTTCGTTTATTGCTGAAGTTACTGTTCTGTATTAGTTTTCTGAGCCAATAAATTCTGGCAACAGTATGTATTTCTGCTAGTTATTTAACTTCAAAAAAAAAAAATGTCTGATTAATATCTCTAAGCTGAGTGGATAACGGCGCTTGGCTGCGGGTTGGAGGTGGCGGGGTTCGATCCCCGGCGTCGGCGGAGGTCGGGAATTTTTCTACGCTCCATTCTCCTCCAAACGGGTCCTAGGATCTACCCAGCCTTAGGTTGAATGGGTACCGGGATTTAAAGGCGGGAGGGCGTCTGGTTGACCACCCGACCTCAACTTAGTCCCGTTGGTCACAGAACGCCGGGAGCCTTACCTCTCGCGACCCCAAGGGCCATAAAAGCCTGTAGTGGGACATTTTACCTTTAATTTTTTGTTAAACGAGCAAAATCAAAATTCTTGTGAGGAACCACAACTTCGTTCTTTTTTTTATCAGCACGTGTAGTAAGTTTTCAACTGCGATAAACCTAGCTTGATAACGGAGAAAAGACCGTATCAGAGCTTCCGATCACGACAGAAAGCTTGAAAAAAAAAAAAGAAAAACTTAAAGCTTTTATCACTTTTATTTAGTAACCCGATGAAATACAAAATTTGCTACTGTTATATTATTTTACAAGAAATTTTTTCGATAATAAGTTTTTATTTAAGTCAAGTCAAGATGCAGTTGAGAGTTGAGATGGATTACAATACTACAATGTACACGGTGACGGACACGTTTATTTGAAGCTGGGATTTAATTGTGTTACAGAATTAATTATTGAGAAAAGTCGCCACAAAGTACAGTAGTTGTATCAGAAAATGTGTCTAGAAGATGGAGCCGTAAGTTTTTTGTGTTCCACATTTTGTTCTTTTTTTTTCTTCTTTAGTTTTGAGACGTCACTCTTTCCATCACAAATAACGAATAAAACTTTATAAGAAAAAAAGGATTTTAACATTTGGAAACTCCTTGTCAATTAAGACATTACGTAATAAACTTTCTGAACTGATATATTTATTGGAATTTCATTTCCACATCCGATAACTGTTTCTTTATATTTACGATAGATTTTCTGTCTGTAGATCGAGCTGAATAACACAAACTGAATCCAACGTCAAAAAAGACTATCTCTATTTACGAATTTATTTCTCCTAACTTGCACAATGACGAAGTCCAAATAGAGTTATTACGATCCTGAATTCACACGTGAAATTAAAGCAAGGTGGGGAGTTTCTATCGAAGTGTCATTTGATGCACGTACGGGGGGAAATCTTTCTAGTCGCGTATTTTTAGATTCATTAGTAGTTGCAGGTTATTTTCCACTGAAATAATTCTGCTGCACTAAGCTCATCTTCGTTCCGTTTATTCCAACCATGTGTTATTTGGCTGGACGGAAGATCACGCATTTCCCTTTATGAGAATGCGTCTACAACATCTGTGTCTGAGTGCTTGGACCCCATCCGCTAAGCATTACTATCACCCAAAACCATTTCTTAGGTTTTTTTTTTTCTTTATGGAAAACACAAACAAACGACAAAAAGCATTTCTTCTCTTTGTGTTCTGACAAGATTAGCTTATATTCACTAATGCAACTTCCAAAATGTAAGTTATTTCGTCCCCCCGTTCTTATTTTACTCACGGAGCACGAGGAGAGACAAAAAAAAAAATAGTAGTTTACTTGTATTATAAAGGACGAAAAACTTTTAAAAGAGATAAACAAGTAGACTTTTCGGTATTTTTGAACTAATTCCACTCTGCTTCATCCATAAAAGATAAAGATGTAAGAGAACTTGTTTTATTTTTTATTCTTTTTTTTTTTTTTAGCTTTTATTCAGTTAAACAAGTAGAAGCCTTTTTGAAGTATAAATATTTCTTTTATGCTAAATAAGAGGTGAATTGCTCTTTTATAAATTTATTTTCTGCTCATTTCGTTTTTTCATTTGTCTTTTTTTTTTGCATGTTTAATCAATACAGCTGTCGACGCTGATGAAGCTAAATAAGTTCGAAACACTCATTTAATTTTTAATTAATTTTCAACAATCCTTGTTAATATTGGGAAAAAAAAAACAACAAAAAACAATGTTTATTAACTGAAAACAATTAGGAAATAAGAAGTCGTTTGAAGGACCATCGAAAAGAATGAAAAAGCAAGGAGTTCAATGATGGCCAAATCACACGGTCCTAGTTTCCATCATTGTTTTGATTCACTGAAATAGTCATTGGTTTTGCTGATATGTCATTGGCTTTCCCCGTTTCAAATCACACGATCAAAGAAACCAGATGAAATGGTGCGTATGATTGGTAGAGCAAAGAACCAATCAGTGACGAGCTTTAAACTTTCGACTTTCATTTTTTGCTACGGGTAAAAGTCGCCGTAAAGAACGGAAATTCCGTTGAATATTAAATGAATTCTAGCAAGTTCTAACTTCCTGAAAAATGTATGTATATTGTTTTTTAGAATCTCTTATTAATTAAGAGAAAGCTGAGTGCATTTGGAATGAGTTATGAGTTTTCGGAGAACGATAAACACTCCCATAGTCCAAATTTCACTTCAAAATTTGAAAATCTCTTTTAAGAAATAGACATCTGCACGTTCTGATGCATAGAATGAATTTACTTCAGTAAAAATATTGATTATTTTCGAAACATAATCTCCTGACTTTGACATTTAATTCTTAAAAACCTTAGATTATGTCGAAGCGGTGGGAATAAGGAGCCGGCTGTTCGTCTCCGCTGTGTCTGCTTTGTTTACTGATACGATACAGCTTCGCCAGCCGTGACTGGTGCGCACTAATGACCTTTGACTGAAATTTGCTGAATTTGAGAACAAGTTCTAAAGCCTTTTCAATGATGAAACTGGTGACAGAAGCAAATCATACGATCATGGAGCTTCAGTGAAGGTGACAATGATCAGAACCATGATGAAAACTGGGATTGTGTGATTAGGATACGATCAATCGAGGAAAGAAAAGGAATGTAATACAGGGAAGCGAAGTTTTTATTAATTCTTTGTTTCTCCCCAGTTTCGTGAAAATGGAATTAATTGCATGGTTTCTTACTAATGGGTCCGATTTATATCAAAATCAATAGGATCTTCTTTATAAGAAGCTAAATCTACTCAAGTTTAAGCTTTTGAAGAAAGACGGGCGGACTGACATGCAAATTTCGATTTATAAATGCAATCTGAAGTTTTGTTCTGTCCAATGCGTTTTAAGGGAAATAACATGGTGACTTCGATCCATCGTTGAATGTTTCGCAATTAAAATAAATCATATCGGGAGCTTATTTTCGGAACGAAAAAGATATCAGCAAACGCATAATAAGCAGAAAACATTAAGCAGAGTCTCCAATAGACAGCTAAGTCCGATGCAATCCTCTTGAGATTGGATTCTTTTTTTTTTTTGGTCCTTTACAGAACTGTATACATAATACCAACATTAAATGTAGAGCTTGCAATAAAATTTATCAGAGGGTAATTTTAGCAATACCTTTTCTATTCAATAAAGAACATGTTTATTAAAGTAAACTTGTATTTGAATTAATGGTTAGACTGTTAACGTGTAATAGAATTGTAAATAGTTTTTTTTTTTTTTTTTTTAAAAAAAAAAAGATTTAATATTCAAGGGAAAACTTACTTTACTGTTCGTTCAAGGGAAAACTTGAACAAACAGTTAACAAAATATTTAGGTAAGGAAATCCACATCATCTCAAATTTAAATAGCAAATAGTGAGTTTTAATAGCGACAATTCATACCAAGAAGTTCATCAACTAAATTTCAAATACAAATGACGCATAAACATTATTTTTAGCGACCCATTTGGGAGGTTGTGACAGCGACCAAAATCGTAGCTATTGGTCGCGTTTGTACTGCACGTCCGTCTGTGTCTCTCCCTAAACTCCCGAACGGAAGGTCGGATCGACAAACGGACTTCACTAACATGTTCAGAGGCCCAAATAATAACGTAGGAATAGGGTAATTTAAGGGACCGAAAGTTGACTAAATACGAATAACAATTTAGTCGTACGGTACACCTATAAAATGATGAAGGATAAATGGAAGCTGAAACAAAATTTCTTGATAATATAACAATGATGAGTCTAAAGACAAAAAGGGAACTTTTTACCAGTTTATTTTAATAATAATAAGTTAGAAATTAACGATGGGCCTTTATTTCAAATTTAATGACAGGAATAAAAAGTATATAATTTCTATTGAGAATTAAACTAGATGTAATATTTCAGCATCTTTAAGACGCCATCTGCTTCCTTATGAGCCAATTTAAGATGTGACTAAGGATTCTATTTTTTCGCTGGTTTCTACTGACTAAGAAAGACTGGCTGGAACTTATTTCCGCTGCTTCTGAATAACTTTACTAGGACTACAAAAGATTATCGCGACTTTTCAAAGTGGCTTAAAAGGTGGTTGGACGGTGCAGAACTACGAGGGTTTCACGGAAGACGAGCTGCGTTTATTCAGCGGTGCGAGACTTTAATGCGAAAAACGTTTCAAACCACACCGAGAAAGAGAAAACGAAGTTGAAAACAGGGCCATCCCATTTCAAAATGGAAAAAAAAAAAGAATATTTGGACAATTTTTTTATTTCAATGACAATCTTTTTGTGTGTTATCCTGTGCGTATGTAGGCGTAGCCTTACGAAGGCTACGATTTAGGCCACTTATAGATGTTGAATTTATCTTGAAAGATTTTATTGTATCGTAGCAGTTATATTTTCTTCACAAGAGAAAATCTGGCATGTTCAGAATTTATCATAGCACATATTCTAATAAAGCACTAAGCAATTGTATAAAACCTTAATACACAAATCTGCCATATTTATTTTTTAGATGAGTGAATTTGTATTATTAAAAAAAAAAGTGCGCGCGTACGTATGTGCGTCCACCAACAATTGAATTTCGCAACAATTAGCAAGCGCGTTGCCTGGCAACAAGTGTATTGTTGAGTGGTCAATGGTGTCCACAGCAATGGAATTTGCAACAAATTTCCGACAGTTACAAATAGATTTCAATATTCTATTGCTTGTATTTAAGCTTTATTTTTAATTTTAAGTTTTAGTTTACGGTATTTCATGAAATTTGTTTTTGTGAATAAATTTCTCTGTTAAAATGAATTTCATTGTTGTACTGCATGTACTGTATTTTGTTTTTTACCATTCAATCTTTAAAACATATTTAGGTATAGTTTTAGGTTTTAGTTTACTTGATGTAAATTTGTGTGAATAAATGACATGTTGGTTTTGTTCCCCCCGTTTGCATATGTGAAGTTCCGGAGCAAATCGACGGGCAGCCGTCTAGTACTTGTTAATTTCTTTTTTTTAAAGAGTTCAAAAAGATGAAACATCCACATTCAATGTATGAAGTGTAAAATAGATCGATCGGTCTCTCTAGAATATTCGAAGTAAGAAAAGCAGAGCCTACAGTCATCTTGTAGTTCTAGAAAATAAATAAAATAAATGAACAAATTTATAGCGATTTCTATAATTAGTTTATTGATATTTGTAATGAATCAAAGTATATCCTATCAAGCTAAATTTCAGGAAAAGTTTACCCCCATTCACTTATAAAACAATGAAAAATTTTGAACGAGTCACGTAAAGCAATGAAAACATCCAATTTCAATCCGATATTCCTAACACGTTTATATTTTTATTTAAAGTTGGTATTAATGCATATTCTTTTTAACGTTATTGTAGCAACGATAATAAATAAATTTCTTGTTTATATTAGACAACTTTTTTGATTTGAAAATAAAATAAATTCGTAATTAACTGAAAATCTCTAAGTTACTATTTTTTTTTTCCTTCAAGCTCAAAGTCAAAACAATGGCAGCTTATTATTTTGAGAAATATATTTAATATATTTTTGCTACAAATAGTCAACACTGATTTAGCTCAAACGGCCATTCCGTAATTTCATCCCACCTTTAAAACGCAAATAAAGAATTCTGTTTTCTAATTCGTGAATCTCCATTTTCTTTTAGTTAGGAATTCCTGAAACTGGAAATGGACTGTATCGGAAGTAGATGACTTGCTGTGCATTAACCAAACCCGACGGATCTTTTTCTTCCCAATTAGTTCCGCGCCATTTCCGCTCTTGCTGCTTGGTTAACAATAACTGAATGATCTCTGACCTCTATTACCTTTTTTTTCTTTTTTTTTCCTGTAATATTTGCTAAATTCCTGACTCACTGCTGTCATTTACTCTTTCTAGAGTAGTAAGCAATTGAAGAATAAACGATGCTTCCTTCTCATGGCGAGAGGAAAAAAAAACTCTCCTTCAACTGGACGTCCTTGCGTCTCACACGCAAAGGAAGTTTCTGATTTTGTGTTTAATCAATTATTTATTCACTGAACACCAAAACCACAGACGATTTATTAAGACAAAAAACAAAAAAAAAACTACAATTCTTACAATACTTTTCTTCTTCTTGAATGAATGAATAAATTTACTTATGTAATATACCTCCTGCTTTAATTTCAATTACAAATACTCTCACTTTACGACTTTTTCTGTTTAACGACCACTCGCACTTACGACCTCCGCTCTTGCTATTTCATCGTCGTCATCTCCCTTACCTGGACCCTCTACAGTTCCAGATAACCAAATAAACAAATGATAATATGTACGAATGCATGTCTTTTTGTGAATAAATTTGAAGTTTGTTGCATAATTTTTATAATTTTACAACGATCCTATATTGCCGGCGCAAGCTCCTCGCTAATCGACCAATTTGCTTGACGACCTAGTCGTCGGGACGGAACTCGGTCGTAAAGTAAGAGTACCTGTATTAAATTGTATGCGGATATTATTGGCATCTTTAAGTTTATATTTCCAAATACAATTTTTTTGTTAAGGGGTAGGACATATATTCAAATAAGGCAATAATGAAAGAATTTGAAGGCAGGATACAAAGATCAACTGAAATGATTAGATCTCTGTGTATAATTATTTTCAAATTATGAAAATTAATGATGAGAAAGATGGTGCTCAATGAAAACTGGGAATCGCAGAAGCATTCATAATCTAGATCGAATCGCAGCTGAATGGTATTACTAAAAAAAACTAGTTGAATATATGAACAAAATTTCCGGTACTTCGTAGATTATTATTTAAGTAAACAAGATCAATTAACTTTTTATTTTAAATACAAAACTATTTTTTTTAATAAATGATAAAATAAAAAGTAGATATTCATATCAAAAAGGAAAACTAGGTTTAATATATTTTGGGTCTGTTGAGAAAAGCATAACCATTGTAAGAAAGCTTAAAATTTACTGTTAGCCAAAAGGAAATTTAAAACGGCCCATACAATAATATTTCAACCAAACAATAATATACACAAATAAATCGTTTCCCGGGCGCAAGAAAACATTCGTATTCTAATGTTTTCGCTAATAAATTAAAGAGACAATGAATGGACATCTATATAATAGGTATATAAAAACATGCGCATATTCGAATGCAACATTGTGGCAAAATTTCAAAGCAATCGGTGAGAAACTTTCGGAGATTTAAGATTTTGAACAAACGAACATTTACATTTTTATTTACATAGATTGAGAAAACAAAAAATGGAGGAGAATACCAAGATATTCGTTTCCCTCTTTTGATCCTTCGATTCGTAGACTTGTTTGTTCAGACAGTCATTAAGTCTGCTGATGAATGTTGAAGCCTGGGGTTAACTAACAGAAAGAAGAAGAAGAATTACGACGGCGGATTTTCATTCATGCAGTCTTTTAGAAACTGCAAAGATGATGTAGAAAATTACGAAGGTTTCAAAGAACTTATCATTTTCTTCCTCAAAAGGAATAAAAGGAAAAAGGTTTCTATTTTTTAATTCCTCATAAATAATAATTCGAGAATCTCTTACTTATGAAAATCACAAAATAGTATAAAACACCGATATATAGAAAACCATCAGACTAACTACAGAAAAAAATAACAATTCTTAACGTATAACTGAGTTTCACTTTTTAAATACGTCGTAAGCGAATTACTCCTTCTTAAATTTTTCATTCTGGAATAGGTTACAATTTGAAGGCATTTTTATTCAGGGTAAAGCTGATTTAAATGGAAGCCAATATTAAATGCTCTCCACTTGTTAGTTTTCTCAGCACAAAGCTTACAGATCTGAAATTTGGTAGAAGTTCAACAGAATCTTAACAGATGAATAATATCAAGTACAGAAATTTTAATGGAAAAATGTAAATTTAAAATTAACTCAAATGAATTACACTCCAATTAAGTTTTCCAAAAATATTTTCTGAAAAATTCCAACAGTCTTCGAAGAACTGCTATTTTTGTTTCCCTAAAGTTTTCAAGCAACATGAATATCGCCTCTAACCTTTTACGGATATCGCTATTCTTTTGATAGCAGTTTGAATACTTTCTTTATGATAGATTATAATTCTTTACTCTCCAAACACATCGTTAAAACTCTTCGCGATGGGAAAGAGTTCCTAAATTCCACCTATAAGATTAATATGAGAAGTAGTAAATTCAAAATTTAACGAGAATGTAGATATATATCTTACTTCGGGTTCTTCTTATCGTGTGTATTTCAATTAAAATTCACGAACTTGAAACAAATTTGTGATCATACAGATAACGTTTTTTAATTAACATATTTCCCCCCCCCCCCTCTGTCTCCTTCATTTCCAAACTTTGGGATGAGGGAGATATTTTCGTACATTCCCTTCCCAACCTGATTCGTGAGCTTTTCAATCTGTGTTGCTTTGAAGGTGCCTTCAGTACATTGTAAGAAAATTCTGAGAGTGCATCTATAATAAATATTTCGCCTCACTCACGGCCAAGTGTTGTATTCAGACGAAATTCTAGACATAAAAAAAAAAAAAATCTGAGCAAACAGAAATTTAAGCTATAAAGTGTTTTGTTCTAACAATGAAGGTTAATAAAACATTAACTCTCAGTAAAACTCAGCTTCAATAGTATATCAGGCTACTGAAACATCTGAAAGAGACTGTAAAGTTCATTTAGAAGTCAAGCTAAGGTTTACTTTTGCTTTTTTTAAGGATTCTGTTATACGAAATAAAAATAAAAAGTTTGATGTTGCCGTGGAATTTATCAAGTAACTTACATAAATACTCTGTGAAGCAAAAAAGGTTACGAAACACACAGTTACAGAATACACCCACGTAACCCTAATCTGAAAAACATCTGCATCAAAATGATTTATGAAGCGAATCTAACGTTTCTAGGGAGGAAAAAAAAAGGCGCACGAAAGTAAAGAATTTTCAATAAACAGAGTTTATCATTAAATGTTCTGAGACAAAACTCCTTCATTTTGATTGTGTAAAATTACCAAGGTTAAAATGTAGTATCATGAATTGTATTGACCTCCTGGAGAATTCCTCCAAGCCTCAGGTCACACAGAATTAAATGAAGCAAATCCAACAAACTGGTTTCAGTTCGAATACATCAGAAGACCAAACACCTTTTAGGTTACATTTCAGAAACTTTTGTTACACATTTTCTTCAATTAATCCCCTTTCTATAAACAGTTTACTTAAAACTGCAATACTTTTAGAATGTTCATTTATCCTTTTATTTATTTTTATTCTGAATTTAAAGTCATTAAAAACACCAGGGCAATGAATATGGTAAACGAGAAAAAGAAAAAGTGTGTGTGGAGAAGGGGGTGGGGCAATTTGTGGAAGAAGCCAACATTCTTTTTTTTGTTTTTATTGGCTGGACGGAGCTTGTGGCTCGATGAAGAGAAAGATCTCCCATATTAACAGTAATGGCTGGAGGAGGGGACCAAAGGTCTAGTGCCAGCCCTGAACAGAGCAGCCTTTAGGCTTAGTTACATTTATATTTGTGTATGTTACTTCCTGTTAGAAAAATTTGACTTATTATGTAAAACGAAAAGATTGTTACATTAACTTCAATTCATTATATGTGCTGTAATTTTATTACGCTAAGCGTAATCATGATTAGCAGTTCATTTGAACTGAATTTAGATTATTTAGTGCCGAATCTGAAACGAAATCGTATTTGTTCTTTCTCTAGGCCCATAATGCATATTTCTGATTCTGAAGTTCAATATATATATAGAGTAATCAGTGCGATACAGCAGGTTCATTTCCTAAGGGCTCTACAAATCAGTTTCCTTATTAACCCTCCCACAAATCAGTGTTAACACCTCTCTGAGGGCAATAATAGCACCGTGCCTCCAAAAACAGTTATCTTCTTCCAAAAACACTTCGGCGAATACATCTATTCATAAGCTTCAATATTCAAAGAAAGAAATTGGAAGAATAAAATCATTTGTAAACGTACGAAAAAGGAAAAAAAAAAGCTCAAGAGTGAGAAATCGAAGGTGGACGGGAATCGAATAGGTGCATGGGGATTCGGAACCCAAGACACGTCAGCGGGGTCGAAATGAAGAGGGCAAAGAACGAGACAGATGGTCTGTTCTGAGAAGAGCTTTAACGCTGATAAATCATCGGCGGAGCGAAGACCCCCTTCCACCCCCTCGGGCCGTTTCTCAGCTTTTTACCAGGAATTCGGAGGAGAACGCTGATAAATAGTGAGGGAAAAGAAGAACGGCTTATGGGGGACGAGGGATCAACACGAAAAACCGGTTGGTCCCCCTCCCGTTCGAATACCCACTCCAGAGTTCAGAACACCAAAGAAATTTACAAGGTGAATGCCAAGTCATTTCATATCTGCAATCTTCCACAATTGAAAGTTGAAGATGTTAAATCAACACAGCCCTTGTGATAACGAAACACAGCTAAGAAAAACTGAGCTGGTTCTTGTTAATATTGTTAATGTTCATTCACAAGGAACTGAATGGCTTCTTTGGAATCATATTACAATCCAATAAAAAACAGCAATCTTTATATGGTGTATGCAAATTAAATGATACCATCAAAGCAGAATGTTCCAATGAATCTGTTAAAGAAATAATCACATGATTTCATACATATATACATTCCATTAACTTCTATTCAATATTAAAATTTAAAGCTTCAATCTCTGAAGAAGTAAGAAAATTTTGTACATCAGTTTAAAAAAAAACGGTAAATAAATTACTTATTAAAGAATGTCTTTCCTATGTTCATAATTGTATTTACACGAATGCCATTCGAGATGGTTTTGGAAAATTCTTCATAAGCTTAGTACAGGTCCACAATCTTATTGCCGAAATCCTTGGAATTTTGTTTCGGTTTTCAGAAAATTTCGGAATACTGTATTATAATTATAATAAAACAAAAAAAGATAGCCGCTTTTTTTTTTTTTTTTAACGAAAGCGAAAAAGATATTCGAAAGAGAAAAATTCTCTGAGCAGCAGCAGTCGCACTTCTGCACAGCGCTCATACACAACTGAGTCAACTGATGCCAGCACGCACGTGTACCTCAGCCGCCTGAATCATTGTTAGGTCAATGTTTGATAACACTCAGACCGCAAAAAAAAAACTTTCGGTTTTCAGAGCTTTTCGGTGTTTAGAATTTCGAGTACGGATTTTGGACTTGTATTCCGCAAAAAATCTGATGAGAAACCTGGATTGAGGACTGAAGGAAGAGATGTATTTATTTTAATACTAACAAAGTCTATTATCAAATCATCTCATATTTGGGCGATAAATAATAAAACCAATGACATAAAATAAATTAACGAAATAATATTGGAAAGCATAAAAAAAAAATACAAAATACAAATATTTCTAAATGTATGTGACAGTTATTACTTTTGTTATTATACTTTACATTTCTACGAGCTGAATTTGCAATTAGCAAGTTAATTATAATTGTTATTGTAAGGAAATCAAAGCATTTAGGAATTCCCAAAATTATTTCCACAAATTCTGGGAGATCAAAGGATCCGCCTAATATTTAGGTAATTATTTCAATTTTTTAAAAAATAGCTCAATAAAGTCATTATGAAAGCAAATGAAAAGATCAAAAACAGGAACATAAACGGGACCCTAGGAAATACTCTGACCTTTAAGAAATAGCCCTTTAGAGTGAGCTAAATAAATCCTTTCCACAAAGGTATGGTAGGAAGAAGCACTAAAACACTCGTATCACTTAAATTCCTGAAATGAAATAACGTCAAACATTATTTAGACGTTTCCAAGAACTCACTCGTCAGTACTGCTCTTTCACACTTCTAACTCGATCTGCCAGCTGCTGAAGTGCAAGATCAAGTGCAGAAATCAAGTACATAGTTAAGTTAAAGTTGCGATCAGGCCCAGAGGACCGCGCAATGCTGCTGGAGGGTAGGCTCCAGAGATCAGAACCTACGGGACAAAGTTGAGGACGGGGGGTCGGCCCGTCGCTCGCCCGCCTTTAACTCCCGGGAAAGAAACCCGGTACCCATTCTATAGAGGGCTGGGTAGACCCTAGGGCCCGTTTGGAGGAGAAAGAAGCGTGGAAAAATTCCCGTCCTCCGCCGAGGCCGGGAATCGAACCCGACACCTCCAACCCGCAGCCAAGCGCCCTTACCCACTCGGCTACCGGGCCCACCAAGTACATAGTAATTGAATGAAAATGAAAACAACAATGATGAAGAAATATCATCAGGAGGAACTTCTTCGGTTTATTTCGAATGCATTTTTTTTCTTCTTAAATGTAATATTGAAGCAAACTTAATTGTAAAGGTTACAAGGATAGGAATGTAAGTTTTTTTGTTTGTTTTTTGGTGTAAATATGTTATATACACCAAGTTTAAATATGAAATTCTATCTTTGTATTTAACTAAAACAACTGTAATGCCTACTAACCCTTTATTAAATGAAATACTTCTAGGCAATGGGGATTAGATACCTTTAATGACGTATTTCTCTTAGCTATGTCTTGTTTTGTTCTTTTGTATTTACAGGTACTCCTCACTTTACAACCTATCTGCTTAACGACCACTCGCACTCACGACCTCCGTCCTTGAAGGTACAACTTCTATTCCATCGTCATCTTCCTTACCTGGACCCTCTACAGTTCCAGTTAACTAAATTAACAAATGTACATATGCATGTCTTTTTATGAATAAATTTGAAGTTTCTGAAATAATTTTTATAATTTTATAATTTTACAACGACTTACATTCCCGGCGCAAGCTCCTCGCTTAACGACGGAGTCGTCGGAACGGAACTCGGTCGTAAAGTGAGGAGTATCTGTATATCCCTTTTAAATTTATCAACTGAACTGATATGAAAATGGAGAGAAAGTGAAGGCTAGGAGAGAGATAGGCTGAGTAGTTTCCCCATTCCTCGAATATAAATAACGCCTTAAAATTAGATATATACATTTAGTAATAATGAGTCGTATAAAAAACTCAGCCAAAGCGCACACTTACTGAATAATAATAATAAAAAAATTACTATGTCTTTTTCGTAAGTGTTCAATGAAACATTGAG
>JAFIDM010027350.1:0-21113 GCA_023159025.1 Thereuonema tuberculata | reverse complement strand
CCAGATTTGTAGTGTCTGCGATCGACCACAAAATATTGAGGCGACAAGCGATCGACGGCCGACTATTAGGACTAGGCATAGCTACTAAAGAAAAGAAAATACATACTAAAGAGCAAGGTAGTGACAGCTATTAGTAAACCAATCTTAAAGCTTTGCAACGGCTTTTGATACGTATAAGACAATATAATTGATAATGCTCTAATTTCCTTATTATTATAAATGTGATTGTTGCGAATGCAAAAGCCGCAATTGTTGCGATTATTGTGATTGTTTTAGAGCTGTATTAGAAATGTGATTGTTGCGCATGCAAAAGACACGTTTGTTGCAATTGTTGCTAATGATAATTTAATGATACTTGTCCACAGACAGACGGACAAAGCGGGATTAGAAGGCTTCTAATAAAAGTATCAGAAGCCTAAAAAATATTTTTATTGCACATACTTAAAGATATAAAATATATATATAATAGGTTACGTACCTAATTACATAACTGCAACGTAGTCTTAAGTTGACTGGCTGTTGATGCATGACACTGCATATCATCCACGTGCTTTTCAAAGGATGGCACGTAATTACTGAGCGCCAACCGCAAGCATGATAACAGGTGTTCATCAATAAGCCGATTGCGATATTTTGATTTAATTATTTTCATTTCTGAAAATGCAGATTCGCACAAGTAAATTGATCCGAACACTTCTGTTAACTGAAGAGCTATTTGATACCCGAAAACAAATATCCTTGTTTGAAACAAAGTCAAAATTTTAGGATTTGTAGCTCTGGCTCTAAGATGCATATCTGACATTATCTGCAATACCTCATTTTGGACAGAAGAGATCTCCATATTGAAAGTGTTTGATATTTCAGTAGCAGATTTTTCAACGTCTTCACAAGAAAATAGATAAGTCATGAAAGTTACAATATCCGTCAGTTTATCAAAATCAGAGAAACGTCTTTCAAACTCGCTCAGAAAGTTTTTAGCTGTGTCTCGTAATTATCATAATTTAAGTGAGAACTTGCTCTTGCTTTCAAAGCAGGCAAATTTTTGAGATTCTTTTTGTTCAGTTGATTAATCACTAATTTCAATTCATTTTTAAAAGAGTTTATTGCACTAATTATGTCGATAATGGTTTGATTTTTACTCTGTAGCTCCAAGTTAATGATATTCAGATGATTTGTCACATCTGATAAGAACGCTAAATCACAGAGCCACTTTTCGTTTTTAAGTATCTCAGTGTCGTCACCTCGTCCATTTAGAAAAGAAATAATTTTAGGTAGTAATTCCTAGAACCTTATTATAAATTTTTTGCGGCTCAACCATCTCACGTCTGTATAAAGATGTAAATCAGTGTGCTCAGCAGACTTGCTAGCTTCCAATTGCACTTTGAAGAGGCGTCTTTGCAAGCTTCGCGCACGGATGGAATTCACGATTTTTGTGGCCATGTCCATGATATCTTTCATGTTTAGTGTTTTTTAACATAAAACTTGCTTATTATGATGCAATGGAATGTTAATAACGATGGGAAATCATCATTAGCTCGACACAATGCAACAAACCCATTTTTATTGCCAGTTATTGATGGTGCTCCATTTGATGTAATGCATACGAGTTTGTAAATCGGTAGCAAATACTTTTTTACAAAATTCAGAAAAGCATTGTAAATATAAGGTGTATAAAATCAAAGACAGCTAAATCCATTTTAATTATTCAATAAAAGAATAACCTGTCATTATAGGCGTTCAGTGTGCTATCCATTGAGTTCAAATTCCTATTATAAGTATTTTGAAGCTTTCTTCATACAATGTTACCATATTATAAAAAAATAATTTTTTTGTAAAATTTCAAAACATGGATTTAGCTGCCTTTGATTCTAGCCCCCTCATATCTTCTCTGCGAGTTTTTTTCTTTCAGTGGTACATTGTCAACAATTCTTCTTTACCCGACATATCAGAAAATACTACTCGAATGAAAATACATAACTGGGCAGTATCAGTCATATTGGTGGAAAGTATGTACATTCCATGATACAAAAATTTCCAGTTTGGTCTCTCACTGCTCATGATCTCGACTTGTCTAGTAACAGTTGGATGAGATAACTGGGCCTCTAGATGACAGATATCATCTCTGTTTTATTTTTGAAGTCATTAAACAATACATCTGCCGCTTCAATAAATGTATCTTTCTCTATCGTTCCATCTTCGAAAGGTTTCATGTGTTTGGCCAGCATGTAGGAAATTTTAAAAGACGCAATGGTCTAGTGAACAGGAATTGCTCTGCTTTCAAACTACTTTTCAAATCTTGAAGTTTTCTTAACTCACTCTTTTGCGGAAAATCATTATAGTTTTATAATGCCTTTCTAAGTTCCCGCGTTTAGGCAATGCCACCGAAGCTCGTCAAACAAAACAAACACACTTATCTTTGGTCATAACAAACAAGAATTTGTCCTCCCAATCACTATTAAAATGGTAGGTTTTACTTTTTTTTCGCCGCAATCATTTTATGTTGCAAATTCTACGTACAAGTATTTTAATAACTTAGTAATAATGAATGAGATAATGCTGCGTTTGCTTTATATGTGAAAACTAATTCTAGAAGAATCTGTAAAATTCTAGCCAATCAGTGCCTTGAACGGATGCCATGATCGGTCTGATATTCCGACCAATCAGAGCGCAGCGTGACGTGATCGAGTGTTGTCTAGAGAGCAGTGCTTTCGATATAGAGCGTATGCGTAATTAATGACATGTCTCAACTTGAATTGAAACTATTATTATTTAAACAATTAATCTAGACTAGAATTTTCGGCGTCTGTAATGCATACCGGTAATTATTATTTAAAAGTCTTGCGTATGAGTGACCGCCGCAGAAATGAGATTATTTTGTATTGACACCTGTATTATTTCCGCGATCGACTCCAAAAGCTCTCGCGATCGACAGTTTGGGCATCCCTGCTCTACACCCTACAAACTTTTACGTTTTTTTTATACTCTGAAGATTTTATTTTTATAGCTTGCATCTGATATATGAAAATTTTTCTAATTATTTATTTAAAACATACAGGGAAAAATTTAATTTCAAAATTTTCATCTTGCATCAGTTTACACAAAAAAAAACATCATAAGCTGATAAAATCTATGAATAATTACACTCACTTCCAAAAGTTAAGCACGGAGAGGAAAAATGTTAATTTCCGTAAGCCAATTGAATTATAGAAGCTGAAATTTGCTGCAAAGGTAGAAGGAAGTATGCAAATTATATAGGTAACAGCCAATCATGGTTTCGCTTCGAGAAATATGCAAAACAGGCAGTCGTATAAGAAGCCTGTATTGTGAAGGGTGACAGGAGTTGCATGTAAGTGCTGATAAAAGGTGTTTACAATATTCGTACGATTTGTTTTCAAGCTAGACGTGTTTTTATGGCTTCCAGAAGACGAATGGAAGATTCTGATTGCTGGCGGGCTGTCAGACGCATTGAAGCAGGACAGTCTATAACAGATGTTACTCGTATCTTCGGCGTTCATCATTCCATCATTTCACGATTATGGAAACAATTCCAAACCAGCCAAACTGTTGTCCGAAGACCTTTAGCCGGTCGTCTAAGGGTTACGACCCCCGCAGAAGATCGATATATTGCTGTTGATCGATATATTTCCAAGCAGAATCGAAGATCAACCTCCACACGTGTGGCATCTATGGTTGCAGCAGCCATTGGTAAGACGATATCTGCCACTACTGTTCGTTGAAGGCTACACATGAATGGTCTGTACGCCCGGGTACCACAAGTTTGTGTTCCTTTATCCGTCCAATCCAGAGGGGCACAATTACAGTGGTGCCGCCAGCATGTGAATTGGACTATGTCTGATTGGGGTAACGTTATGTTCACAGATGAGTCCAGATTTGCCCTACAACCCGATGATAAGCGTGTAAGGGTCTGGAGGGAACAAGGCACATGCAATCGGGCCCAGAACATCACGCATTCCGCAGTGGAAGCATCATGGTCTGGGCAGGGATTTCATTGGGATATCGCACCGACCTGCACATCCACAGGCGAGGTTCTGTGACGGCTGTACGGTATCGAGATGAAGTCCTAGATCCATTGTGAAACTGTATGCTGCAGCAGTTGGTCGGTTTCCTTTTAATGTCCGATTACGCGCGTCCCAATAGAGCTGCCATCGTTGATGACTTTCTGGAGAGTGAGGGGATTGCGCATATGGAGTGGTTGGCTTACTCGCCAGACCTTAATCCAATTGAAAATCTTTGAGATGCCCTTGGCCGTGCTGTATGTCGACGTAACCCACCTCCAGCCACTCTTAGAGCTTTAGAAACTGCCCTACAGGAGGAATGGCGATTACTGGACTCTGCGGTGGTTGATCACCTCGTAACAAGCATGATCACACGCTCTAAACTTTGTATGCAGTGTGGTATTCCTCGTAGCTACAGTAGTGGCGCTATGAAGTTTCTGTAGCATGAATGTACTACAGGGTGTGATGTCACTGTAGTGGCGTAGTCTGTTGCTACAAGGAACGATCCCGCGTACATTCCGTAGTGTAGTTCAAGATGGCCATCGAGATAGTTGCAATTCTTTTACCATTTATACATTTCCTTTCTTTTTTAGTCGAGAAGACAGAATTCAAGAAAAACAATGCATTCTCTGGTGGGATTGGGGACGGAAAGGTCCAGGGAAACAACTTTTCTTTACAATGATGACAAAGAATTGCTGTTGTTGGCGATGTGGGAAACAAGACAAAGAAAAAGACCAAAAATAGAAAATTATGTTTCGGAAGTCATTCCAAATTATATTGGCGATGACTTTCGGAAACATTTCAGGCTTCAAAGATCGACAGTGGAGGTAGGCAACGTTATGGTATTTTATAATTTTAAATTTATATTGAAAATAATGGCACTATTGCAATTAAAAGATGCATATAACCCTTAAGTGAATGCAGATTAACAAACTTCATTGAAATTCCTCCAATGAAACTTAGGATAAATGCTTCTGCATAATTTATATATTTCAATAATTCGTTTTAAGATTAAGTAATGTATAATTATTATAATCAATTCGAGTATTTATCCGAAGTTAAAAAATTGTTTCTAAATGAAATTGCATCCAGTCAGTTTTTTCTTGAAACTCAAAGGTTTTAATTATGATTTAAAATCAAAATTGCAAACTTACGTGTTGAACATATCCTAATTTCCAATAATTAGCCGACACACCTGCGTACTTTGAAAGAGTTATTTTAATGACGACTATAGTTTCGTGTACAATACATAGATTACACATTCTCAAGTTATGAGATAAAACAAAACAATAAATATATAGGCATAGAAAATTACCATCATGCACAGCGAAATGGAAAATTCCCAGCGTACAATTGACCAAGATAACAACTGCATCTATTGGGAATTATGCTCAACAAAATGTAAACAAATACATGTGTTTAATGAAAAAAATTTTTTTTTTTTTTTTTTTTTTTTCCAAATTCACAGTATTTGTAACCTTAAAAATAAGTTAAAATAACATAAGAGAACCCAATCATATGTATTTTTTACATGTATTCACATTAAGTAAAAAAATTTGAAAATTAAAATTGAAATAAATTAAAAATAAAAAAAATAAAACTACAAAATTTAAGGAAATTAACAATCCTTTTTATCCTAGCAAAAACTACAAAATATGTATCTGAAAATAATTAGTAAACATATTATCATTACAACAGATCGTTTATTTAATTTAATATTTCGATCAATGATATGAAATGAAAGGAACCTTTTAATTTAGAACATTTCTCATTCCTCTGATTATCAAATGGAATAGTCCCAGTAATCCAGCAAATAGTATGTACAAAAAACCAGTTAAATATAATGTTAAAAGTTATATATCAGAAATTTTTTTTTCTCAATCACTAAAAATTATTAATTTATTGTTGTTGTAGCAGTAATCAAATAAACTTAACTGAATTACCAATATGCATAGCATTAATTACATTAATCACAACACAGGAAAAAATTGTTTCTCTTATGTTTTTTGGGATAAGTCACATAGAATCATTTAGGCATCTATCCTTAACATAAGCCCCAATAGCCCAACAAACTTATAAAAACCAAGCCACATTGAATACTCGCAGAATACAATAATTTCAATTATATAACAATATGCTTTTTGAAATGAGTTTTAAAGTTTCAACTTTGGATAACTAAAATTCAATAATTAACTCCTCAATTCCTAATTGGTAATTTCTTTTTTTTTATATACAATATTTGCATATAATATTTTTAATTATGAATTATTCATGATAATTAATCGTAGTCTATGTAATTAAGCTTTCACTTTAAGCCTACTTTAACAAATGATAAAAAAAGAAATAAGTCGTTAGAGTAACAGTAATTATTGTAGGCATTCACTTCTTTTGATTATGTTGTCTTATGTTTATACTGTAATAATTAACAATGTATTTCTTTATTTAGTTCCTTTGGCAGTACATTGGGAAGGAGCTCCATCGAGGTAATCAAGGAACCAAAGGCCTAATCAACCTCCTACTCCCAATTTGGTTATTAAGTAACCAAGAATCGTATCGTGGGGTCTGTGATCGCTTTGGAGTAGGCACCAGCCATGGCTACCGGATGTTTAAAAAATTAGTGAAGGTGATATGTAGTAAGGTCAACGAAATTATTCGGTGGCCAAAAGGATTAGAGCTGCAACAAAATGTTCACGGGTTCAACGAACTACGAAGGAATGGCATCCAGGGTGTAGTTGGATGTGTGGATGGCACGAGCATCCCAATCCGTGGACTGTCAGCAGAAAATAACTGCTATTGTACAAGGAAAAAAATTTCTGGTAGTTATTCTGCAGGCAATCTGCGATAGTAAGCAGAAGTTTATTGATGTTTTTGCTGGATGGCCTGGCTCGTCAAATGATGCTCGCGTTTGGCAAAACAGCCCCATCTGCAGCAAGCTTATTAATAACACTTCTGCTTACTTACCAGAAGACTCATTTATCATTGGGACTCTGCTTACCCATTAGAACATTATTTGATGGTTCCATATAAGGACAATGGTCATCTCAGCAGAAAGGAAAAACTTTTTAACTTTAAATTAAGTTCGAGTTGCATTTTGATTGAAAATACGTTTGGCAAATTAAAGGGAAGATATTGTCGACTCAAATTTCTGGACATGATTAAGATGAAACTAATCTCAGATGTTGTTGTTACTGCGTGCATACTACATAACATTTGTATCGATCAGGATGATTTAATGGATGATATCGAGTATGATGTGTATTGCAACGATGCTGCTACTCCTTGAGCAGTTACAAAGAGAGACAAGATTGCAGAGAAGTTGTTACAGTCTCAGTAGATTTTTTTATATTGTATTTTAAAGTTTATTAAATATTCTTTGTTTTTCTTTCAATGCAAAAATGTGTCAGTAATATTTTTCCTGAATGAATAACCTTGGCCAAAGCTTAACAGTTCAGTTTTTAATAAACTAACAGGTTAATTGTACCAAATGTAATTTAATAATTCAAAAGATAACTTGTTCTGAATACAAAAGCAAAAAGTTAACATGTACACACAAATTTTAAGAAAGTAAATGATATAAAGTGATACCAAAATTATTATGAAAAGGAACTTGCAAGAAATTCAATTTAGTTACCACTATTTCCAATTCTTAATTTCAGCACTGATTGGAAATTAACTAAGTTTGGCTCACATTTATATATTAGCAATGTCACATGAATTACGAAAATTTCGGATTAATGAACATAAATAAAGAAATGCTAATAATTATGAAAAGTTAAACATGACAATGATAACTTGCATCAATAATATACATTATTAAAACAATTTTAAATTAATTCAATAACATCTCCCAGAAATACCTGGTGAAAGATACTGGGGGTGGTTTCCCGTTGCCTGCCCCCAGGACGCCATTACGGAATGATGTCAGACCGAAGAGAAAGTGAAGAAGAGGCTTACAACACAGGAAAAGAAATTGAAACATCCAAGCCACTGCCGGGATTCGAACCCAGGTACTGGCGCACTGGCCACAACGGCAGACCGCCGCCGAGACAGCACGGCAAACATTACTTATAAATCCTTAATTTAGCTTTTACACTTTTTTTTTTTTTTTTTTTTGAGATAGATGAAGTAACAAAACGACATTTCATTCCTTCTTAATGATATATCTCTATTCATGCACTTAGACCAATTAATTCAACCTGATTCTAATATAAAAGGTTCTGTCTCGCCATGTGATTCATATATAATACTAACAACTGAATCTGGATTGTGCTGAAATTTTAAAGCGTGATCGGCCCAGTCAGATATACCTAACTTTTCATATTTAAAAGCTCTGATATGTTCTTCAAGGTGCTCTTTCATAGATCTTCCTGTACTTCTTATGTAGATACCGTGGCAACTCCTGCATTCTATAGAGTATGGCTACCATCTTGATTAATATATTTACTTTATCATGTTTCTTTTGAAATAGCCTATGACATTACTATCATCACAAACATTTTTAATGTTTTATCCACTTCACAACTGTTATAACTGGGTCCATGTTGGAGAAAATGGATCAAAGACATAAATGGAAAGGAGTAAAAATACCTAGGGGAATTGAAATATATAAGAATGAACTGGATAGAGAGTGTAAGATGGCTAGAGATAATTGGTGGACAGAACAATGTAAGGAGGTAGAAACTCTCGAAAAAATGGGAAGATCAGATCTGGCACATAGGAAAATAAAAACCATATCCAAGAAAAATAGGGGGATACAGGCACGCCCAATCAGGGGTAAGTAAGGAAACCACATCACAAACCCAGATAAAAAATTGGAGAGATGGGAAGAATACGTGAGGGAGTTGTACAAGGAGGAAGATGTGATTAATACTCTTAATGAAAAACTAAAGAAGGAGAAACCTCAGAGTATACAAACGCTGAACCCAGACTTGGACATAACAAGAGGAGAATTTGATGAAGCACTCAATTCAATAACAAACTCTAAGGCACCAGGAATAGATGTATTACCTATTGAACTATTTAAGGCCACTGGAGAACAACTAAAAAATTGGCTATTCAAGTTTGTAAATGAATGTTATATAATAGGAAAATGGCCAGACGAACATACAACTTCATTGATCATGCCAATTCCAAAAAAAGGCAATTCAACAGAATGTGAGCATTATAGAACTATTAGTTTAATCTCACATGCATCTAAGATCTTACTGAAAATTATAAGGAAGAGAATGGAACAAAACATAGAAGATAAACTAGGGGAGAACCAATATGGATTCAGAAGAGGAAGAGGAACTAGAGAAGCAATAGGGACACTAAGATTCTTGGCCGAAAGGATGTTGGATAAAAGACGCGTTCTGTTCGTCTGTTTTATTGATTACGAGAAAGCATTTGATCGGGTCCCTTGGCCTAAGTTATTTTCATTACTCGAAAGAACTGGAATAGACAACAAGATAATAAAGTTAGTTGAAGACCTATACAACAACCAAAAAGCTATTGTATCAATCAAGGAAGGAAGGAAGGACAAACCCAATACCGATAAAGAAAGGAGTCAGACAGGGTTGTTTGCTTTCGCCGGGATTGTTTAACCTATTCTCAGAGGCGATGATGGGCATAACCCTAAATAGCTTTAAAGACGGAGTACTAGTCAATGGTGAACAAATTTCAGCCATTAAATTTGCAGACGACCAAGCAATAATAGCCGGAATAAGGAGATCTTTACAGAGAATGATAAATAGAATAAACACTGTAGCAGAATCATATGGAATGAGGATAAATAGAAGAAAAACAAAGGTTATGATGATAGCAAGAGAACCAGGAACGATAAACATCAGTATTGAAGGTCAAACAATCGAACAGGTCAATAACTACCGATACTTAGGACAGAAGATCACTGAAGATGCCAGATGTGACAGTGAAATAAGAGAAAGATTGGCAATGGCAAAAAGGGCTTTTAGAGAGAAACAAAGAATATTGACAGCAAGGAACATTGATCTGAAATTGCGTAAAAGAATATTGAAAACATATGTTTGGACTATAGCTTTGTATGGTGCTGAGACATGGACACTGAACAAAAGTGATGAAAAAAGACAGGAAGCATTTGAGATGTGGGGATATAGAAGAATGGAGAGAGTCGGATGGCAGGAAAAGATGTCAAATGAAAGAGTCCTGGAAAAAGTGAATGAAGAAAGAACAATTTTGAAATTGATAAAGAGAAGAAGATTGTCATGGTTGGGCCATAACTTGAGGAGCGGCGGCCTTGTCGCTAGAATACTGGAGGGCAAAATTCTGGGGAAAAGAGGAAGAGGACGACCAAGAACCACTTACATTTTCAGAGCATGTGAAGACACAAATCTGAAGTCGTACAGCGACCTGAAGAGAGCAGCGGAGGACAGAGCTGGATGGAGGGACATGTTATGGAACCTAGACCAGTCTAGCGACTGAATGACTGAAAGAAGAAAGAAAGACAACCTTTAGGAAGACGTATAAACTTATAATTATTTTGAGAAATTTCTTTAGATGTTTTTACCTCCATGTTTCTTTTATAAAAAAAAAATTAATATTAGCCTTAATAAAATGTTGAGGATATTCGTTTGCCTCTATCTACTTAGCTTATCAATTTTCTTCTTCCATAACTCCCGAAGTAGATAGAGGCAAACAAATATCCTCAACATTTTATTAAGGCTAATATTAATTTTTTTTTTATATATAAAAGAAACATGGAGGTAAAAACATGTAAAGAAATTTCTCGAAATAATTATAAGTTTATACGTCTTCCTAACGGTTGTGAAGTGGATAAAAACATTAAAAATGTTTGTGATGATAATAATGTCATAGGCTATTTAAAAAGAAACATGATAAAGTAAATATATTAATCAAGATGGTAGCCATACTCTATAGAATGCAGGAGTTGCCACGGTATCTACATAAGAAGTACAGGAAGATCTATGAAAGAGCACCTTGAAGAACATATCAGAGCTTTAAATATGAAAAGTTAGGTATATCTGACTGGGCCGATCACGCTTTAAAATTTCAGCACAATCCAGATTCAGTTGTTAGTATTATATACGAATCACATGGCGAGACAGAACCTTTTATATTAGAATCAGGTTGAATTAATTGGTCTAAGTGCATGAATAGAGATATATCATTAAGAAGGAATGAAATGTCGTTATGTTACTTCATCTTTCTCCAAAAAAACTAAAGTGTAAAAGCTAAATTAAGGATTTGATAAGTAATGTTTATGAAATTTCGTTATTTTCATTAATAATGTATGTTATTGAATTAATTTAAAATTGTTTTAATAATGTATGTTATTGATACAAGTTATCATTGTCATATTTAACTTTTCATTATTATTATTCAAATTTCTGTTGAAATGAAGATAGTGTAGTCATTTTAGGAAAATTAGTTTAAAAAATTGTTACAAGCATGGGACTTGGTATGTGGAAAGTACTTGATCATCCCAATAACATAATAAAAGTCCCCAAAAATCAAACTTGTGCTACGGCCTGAAAAATGAACTTTCTCATGCGCCTGGCAGCAACCCCTTTTAACCCCTATCGGCAAGCCCTTAATTGAGATAGAAAGATAATTTTGGTGTCTGTCTTCTTAAGGGATTACTCTTTCCATCTATGTGCATTTTATGAATATCAGGGGTCCTACGGGAGAGAGGGAGGGTAAAGTTCGAGGAATTTAATCAATTTTGTCCAACTTTTTTGTTTTTCTTCTTCTTCATCTTGTACAAATTGGGTACTATCGTCAGAAGTGTAACCTCCTTGGAATCCTTGTTCCATTAGCTTTCCAAAGATGTATAGTTCATGGCGCTGGGATAATTAGGAGCCGTGCTACGGCCACCAGTGTGAAGTTCTACAACTTCCTTGATTTCACTGGCAGGCGTGTATGAAGGGTTAATCCAAAAACTTCAACATGATATAAAATCTTATCTGTTTGTTTTAAAATTGTATTGACAGAGCATTTTAATGAAGATGAAAGTACAAATTAGTGCCAACAACATAAATTGCGTTGAGAAGCTTTTTATGTCCTAAATGATTACACCATGTCTCTTTGAAAAAACAGTACATAAAAGGTGGGCTGTTTATCATACCTTATCATAAGATACGCTCACTTAAATTTTAATTTCTTTCAAAGGCTACATTAAATATTTCTGAAGGCTACAAATTAAGGTATGCTTTCTTAAAAGTGTTAGTATACTCAATTAAATATATTTTATCTTTAAATTTTATTAAATTAACACTGAAATTTATTTTGATAGGAAAATATAAAATAAAAATAGAAGATATATGTTTCCTTAATGAAAACATAGTACATAGTTAGTTTTCTTCATCATCATCAGAAATAATTGTAGTGTTCACTTCAGAATTCATACATGATAATCCTTGGCAGTTTCTGCACATGGCAGAGCACGTCAAGCCAGATCTTCTACAGTCACGTCTATTAGTACAGTCTGATTTGCAAGCACATGAGATGAGTGTTAATAAGTCTGGAGGAGCAGGGTTTTTGGTCATGGGCACAGGTTTCAAGAGGTTTCCTTCTTGTATCCATCCCCATTCAGTGGGATTCATCTCATTACCCATCCACTGTTGCACTCGCAGGTAAACGCAGTATGAATGCTGAGCTGCTGCATCACTAGTTGGAGGCAAAGATGCAAGGTCAAAAGGTTTTGCCCACTGACTGCTTAGAAATCAAGTGATGGTATTTGTAATATCTGAAATCATCTAAGGTAGTACTGTTTGATGGTCCATATAGTTGAAGAAAAAATAGTTCGCCTGCAGCAGCTATGTCTTCTTTGCTTGAAGAAGGATCGTTAAATACTTTCATTTTCTCTCTGAGAGCACTGTCTTTCTCTAATACCCTAAATGCAGTTAGCTTTCCTTTCCTGAACATGGCAGAGGTTGTGTCACAGCCTGTTACTGCATGTGCAAACATAAGAAGCTCCCTAGTTTTTCCAAGCAAAGGTATTTGTCGAGCTGTACTGTATAAAGTTTCTTGTGATTTAGAACCAGAAGCAGGACTGAGGAAGAAAGCCTTGTCTGTTTCAGAAGCAAATGTAGTTAAAATAGTTTTCTCTGTCATACTCCGGCCATGTGTTAGGCCATCAATAGATTTCATAGGTCTCATTAGTGATTGTTCTATGACCATATCAGACCAAGTACCAGACCAAAATCTGGAAGACCGACGAATGCAGAAAAACCCAGCATTAGAAAAACGCTCAAAATCTCCATCTTCCATCTTGGATGGTAGATCAAGCATCTTCTGGATATAGAGTTGAGCATTTTTTGCATACAAATTATGACCTGCGGCATGAAAATAAGGTAACTTACAGATTACTGTATTCAGATGAAGTGTAAAAATCTCCTGTCCTTTCAGCTCTGATAAACTCCATAATGAGAATAACCATTTTAATATATTGGACCCACAGTTTAGCTGTCTTACTACTTTGTTCTGCTTCTCTGCAGGCAGCTAAAATATCCGACACTATGCTTTCTCCTGCGTTTTGAAGTCATGATATCCTCTGGTGCTACTTCATTTCTTAACACCCGTTCACTGTCCGAAACAAAAGTTTTCAAAATGTCACTTACCAGAGCAGGAAATTTTACAGTTAAGACACTTGAACAGAGCAACTACTGTGAGGAAATGGGCTCTCAAAGATCGATAAAATGCATGGCCTGATATCAAATGAGGAACAGTATGTTTGGCATAGACACTTCCCCACAGCTCTTCTATGCCGCTTCCTTTCATGATGTTTCCAAAACATCCCAGGTAACTCATTAACAGATGAAAGCCTCCGAGTCTAACAATAACTGAAGAGATTATGCTGTCCTTTTCTGCTGCTTCCACTATTTCGCGTGCTTTTATGAAAAGTGGTTGGTCAAAGGTTACAATACAAGACCTATTCTTCAGATTGCATTCTGATGCAGCAAATGTCAAAGCAGAATTAATTGTGGTCAGATTGCTGGCCTCTAAATGGATAACAGGCAATGGTAGAATTTTTGAAACTTCATAATTTCCAGCTTCTTGCATAGCTTCTTGCATGAATCCATTCCAGAAGGGAAGAGAATTTTCTGAAAATAAGAATCCTACAATCCAAAGAAAATTGACCTGAAATCCATTTTGAATCACGCCTAACTCAGCACTTTCAACATCAACTGATTTCATCTTTAGGTTCTTTAAACCTGGTGTGGATGGTTTCCCGTATTGCACTAGAGGTATTGAGTTAATAGCAGGATTTAATTTCCTCTTAGTGTCTCGAACCAAAGAAGTGGAAGTCAAAACTGTATTGCCTGGCGTTATGCATTTTATACCGCCAAGTACGTGAATTGTACCATTTCCATCTATAGTTTTTGTGTTTACATCGGCATTGTCGAACACATATTGCACAAAGGCATCACTACTTACCTCTGGTTGCACATTTTCATTGGCTGCATTTAGGTATGCTACAGTCTCATTATATGAAGCCCACAGTGACATTGAATGAAGCAGATCAATTACATGTCTCGAGCCATACTTTGAATGTAAGTGTACTGATAGGGACAGGTGAAGTGGTGAAAGAAATGATCTTGGGCGACAAGCTGCTATTATAGATTGGCTAATGGTAGTAATTGCTCTTGATTTTTCATTTTCTTTCCCCTTACTTCCCTGAATCAAAATGTTAAGGAATCGTTCTAATGATTGTGGGATAAGGTTTGAACCTCCATTATTCATTTCATCTACCGTTGGATACGCTGACATGTCATAAAATTTTCCTCTAATATCTGCCTTACTATTTCTGCAGCCATTTCTACTACTCGAAGACGTTCACTTTCTATTGTTTTGTTTCTTTGTGAATACCACTGATCAAAGAGAATGTTATGAGCAGTTCCCAAGAAACTGATAATAAGTGGCCTGCTTCCAAACGCTTCAGTTACAATTATTCTGTCTTTAAAATGACTTTTTAAGCAAGTTTTAAGAAGGTAGTCCGAAATATCACACTGCTCTCCACCTGGAATATGGTTGAAAATGTCTTTCATTTCAGGTAAAGTGAATTGACATTCATCTTGGCTCTCAATATAATCATACAGAAATTGCAATATAGCAACATATTTATCATTAGTTGGTCTTCCTGACCTGGTATGTTCCTTTATACGCCTGAAACTAACATAACAATCAACATGATATCGCGCCTCCTCTGCTATCAAATCCACATTCATTACCCGATGCTTCACATCTTCACCCAATTGATCTTCACGTTCACTACATTTAGTCAAAATAGATTTCTGAATTTTTTTTGTTTCAATCAATGAAATTCGCCTTCTCCAACCTTTCGACAACTTACGATTCGGAGTTATTACATTTTTCTCACAAAATAAGCAACAAGTCTTGTAACAAAATGATGATCGTGATCTTCGTGAAGGTCCTGCACTTCTTTCTTCATGTTCTTGCTCTTCACGTTTTCGTTTTGATGCTTTAATACTGCTTTGTTTTGTGTAGATTTTTCTGCAAGTAACGTGAACTTTAATTTCTTCACGATTAACAAACTTCTGCCACAACTCATCTTCTCTTTCTTTACTTGCTGCAATAAGTCCACCCAATCCTTTTCTTACAATCACAGTTTTTCCTTTACTGAGGTTGTGATTGCACAAAACACAATTCACTGTTTCCATATTTATGGTTCACTTTCAAACACATGTATTCTTTTGATGATGTCTCTTCTGTCTCTTCCCCCAATGTCCAAAGTCCAACATCACTCTGTCCAACAATTTAGCCTCGCACCCATGTCCCATTCTAATCCCACCTATTAAGCCACAACACATATTTTATGCAGCAGATCTTCACCTGGTAATTCAAGTTCAATATATAAATTTAAAACATTTGGTTACCGTGCATACTTTCTGAGAGAATAGAAATATCTTAACCCTTCATACACGTCTGCCAGGGAAATCTAGGAAGTCATAGAACTTCACACTGGTGGCCGTAGCACGGCTCCTAATTATCCTAGCGCCATGAACTATACATCGTTGGAAAGCTAATGGAACAAGAATTCCAAGGAGGTTACACTTCTGACGATAGTACCCAATTTGTACAAGATGAAGAAGAAGAAAAACAAAAAAGTTGGACAAAATTGATTAAATTGCTCGAACTTTACCCTCCCTCTCTCCCGTAGGACCCCTGATATTCATAAAATGCACATAAGTGGAGAGAGCAATCCCTTACGAAGACGTAGACACCAAAATTATCTTTCTATCTCAATTAGGGGCTTGCCGATAGGGGTTAAAAGGGGTTGCTGCCAGGCGCATGAGAAAGTTCATTTTAGCCGCCATTTTCCAAGATGGCGGCCGTAGCACAAGTTTGATTTTTGGGGACTTTTATTATGTTATTGGGATGATCAAGTGCTTTCCACATACCAAGTCCCATGCTTGTAACAATTTTTTAAACTAATCACCAAAATTTGACTTAAAATGACTACACTAAGATGGGAGTCATGGTCATTCTTTCTCATTTTCCAAAACTTTTTTCCAAAACATTTAAAATTCCATTTATTGTATCTAATTTTTCTTTTTCTAATTTCTGCTGATTGTCCTCCATTCTTTTGAGAACATCCCACCTTTTCTTTTCTTCTTCTGTCCTCTCCTTCTCTTCTTCCAATTTTGCTTCCCAAAACTGATCTCTCTTTTTGCTGTACTCCACAAACCACTGCTTCTGGTCTTCTGACCTTTTCCTTTTTTTCATTCTATCATTTATAGACTCCTTAACTTCTGAGGTTGAAGGTTGTGATGTGGAAGGTTGTGATGTGGAAGGCTGCGATTCAAGAAGTGTTCCACTCAACCTCTCAGATGGTGGACATTTCACAATCTCCTTGCCTAGGATCTCGTCCATCTCCTCGTAGAATTCCCAGGTCCCGGCAGCAGCACCAGACTGCCCCATTTTATCTTTTATTTTCCTGTAAACAAAAAAAAAAGACAAAGGCTTTACAAAAGGACATGCAGGATTTCAAATAAATAAATATTCAGATTAATTACAACAGACAAGTTAAATTTCAGCCCAAAAAAGCAAAACAAAAAGCAAATTTCAATTTCAGAGTTTCATGTCACCTTCACATGACACACTGCTTATATGAAAATAAAAGTAGATATATTACAGAATGGTCATTGTTTAGTTTCACAATAGTGACTTGAATGTTTGATTTTTGTAAACAGCAAATCAAAAAACAAATAATTTTTAAAAATATTAGAAAATATAAATATTTAAAAAAATTCAAAAATAAAAAGGAAATCGAGATCTTATCTATGAAAGAAAAATGTATTTATTAAATATATGAAAAATATTTATGTTGGAAAAGAATTACAACAAAAATACTATAACTTGAATCATTATTGGCTCAGAATTTTGACTTATCTAAATTAAATACAAATTATGGTCAGACTAGATAATTATATGAAGTAGAAAGTATTCAATGAATTAAACTTTGGAAATTATGAAATATAAAACTAAAAAGTATCAATTATATTAAAACAATAAAACATGTAATTGATGGAGAAAGAATATTAAATTATTTATCTTTTTTAGAATATTAATAAAATATAGGAATCTATCAGCACAGCTATACATTTCCATATATCTAATAAGACTTGTGAACATTAAAAACCTTAAATACAAAAAAAATTGATAAATGTCATTCAAACTTCAATCTTCTATTTGGAATGGAAACAAATATAATAATTCACTTTATTTAACTGAAAATACATTGAGGCTTTAAAATCATACCTGTATCGTTGCACGAGAGCTCTCCACTTGATATCACACATATCTCCAGAAAATTTAAAACCGGAGATAGTGGTTATTTCCTCTGCCACAGCGTTCCATGCCTTTTTTTTTCTTGTGGTTCCACAGAACATCTTAATAAGTAACAGGGTCCGTTCTCTAGACCATTTTCAATTCTGAGGATCTAAAAGTTTTAAAAAAAAGGTTGTATTTCTTTATGAGATTTCGTTAGTTTCTCAATCTCAAGTCAAAATTAATTTCTCAGCTGTGATATTTGAATATTAAGTTTCAAAAAATTTCAAAGGAAAGTCTCAGTGAATATTTAATCGCTTAAACAGCACAAACAAAAAAAAAGGCCAGTGATGTTATGCCATTTATCAGTTAAGTCCTGAGCTTCACTACGTTTAATATATATATACAATAAATTGAAATTTTATTTTTCTGTAGGTAATATGAACTGATATTCAGTTTAATTTCCATTTTTGAGGCTTTACAGAATGAGTATGAACAAAGACAATGATTTTATATCGAAACGGCGGAGATTAATCGGATATTAAGGGATTAGAATAGTGAAGACATGAGTCACTCACAAAACCGTATTAGAGGGTGAAATTTTTCAGTTAACAATACCTAAATTTCCTTAGCTTCATATACATTGCGTTAAAATATTACATTAAAATATAGTTAAAATTTTTCTTTTTAAGTCTTCTTAATGCATGAAAGCAATGGCATCCTCATTCCATTAGAAATCGCATTTTGTGAAGAAGGCGTATAAAATATGCATTATTAACGTTTCAGTAAATTACTATTATTATTCATATATATAAATACCTCCTAACAGGACTATTTAGAATCTAACTTGAATAAAATATATGAATGAATAAAAATCTCATCTTATGTACAACTTAAGTTATCATTGTGTTCGCAATGACAAGTAAAACATTACAAAAATTTCCTTTTAAAGAACTTTAATGCAGAAACAGATTCTATTAAATATATTCATTTTGTAATTCTAATTTTTACCTTCTAATTCTGCTTCGGCAGCCATGCATTCCACAGAAGGGATTTCCGTGGAAGTATTTGTGATTCTTGCGCGGATGAATACACATGCAAATTCCCCATCTAAAAAAAAAAAAAAAATGAATTAGTAAAAATAAAAATCAATTATATAACTAATAATAAATAATTATCTTGAAAATAAATACGTACCATTCAGAATTCGGCTGTGACTTCGTACATTTGGTTGTCTACAGACTGCATAATCGTCTGCTGCTCCAGATGTTTCCTGTAGTGCTACTGTAGTGCTACAGGCGCTCCACCTCGAAATAATGTAGTCACTGTAGCGGCTACTCTCGACTACAGTAGCGCACTACGGGTTATGAGGAACACAGAAGTAGTGCACTATAATTTATGAGGAACATGTTTTCGAGAGTGTAGTGCACTATGTAGCGCTACTGTAGCTACAAGGAATACCACTCAGATGAGGGGTACTCGCATACCCTATTAATATCGGTTTTTATTGTTTGTTTGAATTTAAACATCATTTTGTTAATGACGCAAATAGAACGTCATCGTATAATTTATGAAAATTCAATATTTTGTTTATCTCTGTATGTAATTCTTTGTTTTGTTTCATGAATAAACATAGAGCTACTTACTTGCAGCATTTCATGTCAATCAAAGCAGTACTTCTCCATTTTTTCGCTTTTTACCGCTCCGTGCTTAACTTTTGGAAGTGAGTGTACTAACTTAAATTTAGTATCGGAACCACGGTTATTGTTTTTGAAATCTCAACAGAAACTGTGCAGAACTCAAATTAAAAAAGGATTTTTATTTTTTAGGAAAAACTGATATTAGTATCAAGAAGATACAAGAAGTTATAGCAATGAAGATTAATTCTGCAATTCCAGAAGGACTATTTAAACCCTGATTTAACATTTCCCTGATTTAAACCCTCTGCATTTTTTCATATGGGGTTATCTTAAAGCATTAGTGTACACCACACTGGTTCCTTTCACCCAAGCACTGCATGATTGTATAGTGGATGGGTGCAACACAATTCGACGTGCACCTGGCATCTTCGACCGTGTTCGGCAGTCGTTGGAACGATGTTGTGTTGCGTGCATTGCGATTGGTGGAGGACATTTCCAGCACTTTCTGTGAAACTGAGTGACTGTATGGCCAACATGTCTGTATCGTTGCATTGTTCATATCTGGAAATAAAGCAGCCATGTTTATAAAACATTTATTTGTTGTTTTGCCCGATGGAATTCAACCTGTAAGTTTGGCAGCACATTTCAGGTGCACCCTGTATATCTTGGCAATTGTAAATATCAAACATTTTAATCATTATTATTTATTTGTAAATATTATTTTTTTACATATATCTTGTCAATTATAAATATCATTAAAAATTTTAAGCATGCTAACCAATTAGTAAATATTATTATTATTATAAATGTTGTCTCTTGCAAATAGCATTAATTTTGCTAATGCTTCTAATCAATTTTTAGGTATTATTATTATTATTATTATTGTATATCTTGTCAATTGTAGATAGCATTAAAATTGTTAAAAATTCCAAATGTTATTAAATTTGTTGTAAAAAAAAAATAAAAGTAAATAAATAAATAATCAAAAGAAATAAAAAAAAAAAATGTTTCGTTTCTCAAGTTGAAAGTCAAGTTTTATTAATGTTGAAGAAAAAAGTCAAAAACAAAAATGACATGCAGATTTATAACACTTTTTTTTTTCCATTCAGTTATTTATAAAAATTTGTTTTCTTCTGTAGGAATTTAGTTTACAAAATTACTAGTAATTTTATAACAAAAAATTAAACAACAATAACTTAATTTTAAAGGAACATTTAAATATTGTAAAAATATATAAGTCATGCAAAAATACCTTTTCTGCCCCTTTGAGAATGAAGGCTTCACTGCAGTGCTATTCCCCTCCCTCCCTTACTTCGATGGATCACCATTAACTATTTTACATTGAGTCTATGGGAGTTTATCGTCTTTATACTGATGTCTTTGGTCACTTTTTTTCCATATGGTGCAAATAATTTCACTCCAATCTTTATTTCTCAAATGTCCTCATTAAATAAACTAGATACTTTAATTTTCTACAGACATTCTATCTATTTTAACGATTTAAAACAATAGTTTATCGAAATAAAAAAATAAATAATTTTTAGATGTGATCTTGCTTTATTAGCCAGCACTTCATCTAGTGGCCGTTTAGTAAAATGCAAGTTTATGGATAAGCCATCGCTTTTTTTGTGTATAGGTCTGTGGACAGTTAAAGTGTGTTGTCACAACCTACGTCACAGTTCTAAGAAGC
>JAFIDM010027301.1:0-29646 GCA_023159025.1 Thereuonema tuberculata | reverse complement strand
ATGGTAGCTTAATGGCAGCTGATAATGAAGTCATTGAAGGCTTTTACAGTGAAATGCGCTAAGGAATTTCATTGCAAGCGACTAAGATATCGACTTTTGGATGACGTAGATTGTTTTGGCAAAGACAATCTCTTGGTGACAGTCCTCGGTAAGGATTTCGATTTTTCTTTTTGGTTTGAAGGCAAGAACAGACAAAGATTCTCACATAAAGAAGAAGAAGAAGCAGCAGATTTGTTATTAAAAAGAAAGAAATAAAAAGAAGAGGACCAATTGTAAAATTTAACAAGATACTGACAATTTTTGAATATTTGCATTTAAGAGTCAAAAACCTGCTAACAAGAAAGCGATAGCAATTTCAACAATTTCTATGTAATGTTAACTATGACCGTATAGTTCTAATATTTATAAAAAAAAACCAGTAGGGTTTCCACACTTGCTAACATTGTAATTTCGGGTTTTAGCGAATCTATATTTGAATTACTTCAATTATTATACTTTAATGATAACTTTTTTTCTGCCTTTTCACTTTTGTTCCAATACATACCAAAATTAATAAAAATCTTTCCATGTAAAAACGCATTAAATCTATCCGTAAAATATTATCTTCCTTGGGTATTCTGTGAGTTACATGATCACAGAAAAGACGAACAGACATCTATATTCCGATTTAAATTTTAACATTTTTCTGTTCTGATTCTTTTTTTTTTTTCCTTCTCTCCAATGCTTATTCAGAAGAGGTGTTGAAACTTTAGATCAAATGTGTAATATTATGTGATAATGGATATAAAAGATTATTGACATTGAATAGACTATTCGAAATAAGACATCAATTTCTACCCTCAGGGATAACAGATGTCAAAGAATATTTCAGGTTTCATCTACTATTTCTAACACTTCTTAATACGAAAGATGTAATTGACAAGTCACCTTTCGAACATCCGCATGATAAACAACGCTGTTAAAACAAATGTTCACTCACTATGTTGAAGGTCAGTAGCTCCAAGTGGTCCTAGTTTTACCAAAATAAATATGGATCTTCCTTATCAGGACCACGACGGTTTATGAAAGCTTCAGCTTAGAAGACAAACAGCCTTTGAATTTATCTTCAGACGGACGGACAGTGAACGGGAGGATTTTTATCCTTAGCACTTTATCTATATAAATCAAAAACCAGAGCTTCACATGAATAACCATTCGACTTTTGGGTTTATCAGAGTGAATCGGAAATGACCATTTCGTCCTTGCTGGGGACTCATCAGCCCAATTCACCCTTCTTGATGATAAACCAATTTATGTTCTTTCGGGATTTATCATCGAGGAGAGAGGATCGGGTTGATTAGTCCCAGTAAGGACGAAACGGCCGTTCCCGATTCCTCTGATAAACTCAAAGGTCGAATGTTTATTCCTGTGAAGCTTTGGTTTTTGATTTATCATAATTTTCTTTACGTTAAATTTGTTTCTTTCTCTATCTGTTGGTCGAATATTTTGAAAATCAATTGAAATCTTCTTGTAGAAAGTCGATCACCTAACTCTAAAATTGCAGCTTACTTAGATTTTTGAATTACAACGGTTATTGTATTTTAAGGACAAAATATTTTTTGCATCGAGATACTTAGTTCTATTTGTACCAAAATCATGAGGGATCTTATTTGTATCAGGATTGTACTCATCTATTATCCATTTGTGTGTTTAAGCATTAATACAAAGGACCAAACACACAAAAACAATAGAGATATAAAGAATAAATAATTTCATGACATGTTGCGAACGTACAGTTCCTTCTTCGTCAGATGATACTAAATAAATAAATAAATACATAGAAAGGAAAACAAGGCTTGGAATTTGAAATTTAAATGTAACAATAATTTTAGATAACAATAAAATCACAACTTGCAAATGTAAATTCCGAGCCTTGTTTTCCTTTTCATGTATTTATTTATTTAGTATCATCTGACGAAGAAGGAAGTGTACCTTCGCAACATATCATAAAATTATTTATTCTTTATATCTCTATTGTTTTTATGTGTTTGGTCCTTTGTATTATTGTACCTATCTATTTGTAACAAATGTACGTTTCTAAAAGTTCAACTTCCTGTTTAGTTTTTAGAATTATTATGATTCACGGACACAAAAAAATTTCGGCTTATAATTGCATTTTGTAACTTTGTTGTTTTACTCTTTCTTTGCATTACAAGAAATATTACAAATGTTAGAACAAACTCATAAGCTTATGCGGTTATTAAAAAATGTAAAAACTGCAAAAAGATAACCCGATAACAACAACTTATCTCAAAACAGAGAGAGTGAAGTTAGATTTAGATTAAGGAGTTTCTCCTTAAAAACCCAGAGGATGAAAATAGAAATTGTGATGTGAGTCTGTTGGCATTTTTAATCCCACGCTCAAGGTTATTTGAAAAGAAAGAAATACTCAGAAAGAAACTAAAAACATTCCGAGTGAAGTGGAGTTGAAAATTGGGAACGGAAGTACTATTCGGGTAACGGAAGGGGGTCCATTATACGATTTATTTTTTCCTTCTTTCCTGTTTAACCAAACAAATGGAATCTTCTCGTCTTTTACTGAAGATCAAACATAGAATCTAAACAACTATTGGAGCAAATCGAGACTGTTTTAGTCTTTTATCCAAAGAAAAGTGAGGCTAATAAAATCACTATGTCAGTGTGAGCGTCCATTTATGTGTAATACCTCCTATCCTCCAAATATCTTTTGAACAGGTGTACACAGTAGACGCGAAGAGTTTTGAAACTTCCAGAATGCAAAGCAGATTATAGATTTTCCTTTCCTGGCCGATCGCTAACATTCAAATAGAAGAGAAGTGACCTCTTCTATTTGAATGTTAGCGAACGGCCAGGAAGGAACAATCTATCATCTGCGTTGCATTCTGGGAGTTTCAAAACTCGTCGCGTCTACTATAGGTCGTTTTGAAACTTAGCAGGCACATTTATGGATAAGAGACTAACTGAAAATTTTCCTGTGAAACCCTACCAAGAAGTTTGCAACTGAAGGTGACAACAATTTCTACAAAAAAAACATTAGAATTAAACAATGAATGTGTATCAATGATGTTTAAAGGTATAATAATTCATTTAGTAATTCCCTATCATTTAAGCAAGCTTTGATGGCATTAAAATTAAATGGATTTAGGTAAGTTAATATTTACGGATTTGGTTAATTTTCAAAAAAAATAGCAAAATACAAAGAGTAACTTTAAAATGGGAGATCTTTGAGGAGGTTTTATTTTCTTTTCAAGAATTTTGCTTTTCAAAAATGTGTCCATTTTTGAAGCGTTATTTAGTGAGAATTAAAAGAGTCGAGAGAATCGAGTTTGGAGAAATAACTGAAATCTTCTCCAAAACTCGAAGCATGTTTTTTCATCATTTATAGGAATTATTTTATAAAAATAATTTTGTTTGAATATCTTCATTAAAGATGGCTGTTTCAAGTACATCTCGCTAACAGTGATGACCCAATCTAAGGCCTGGGCAGCATCCATTAATTAAACGAATATAATCCTCCGTTTGAAAAATCCCAGTAGCGGGAAAGCATGAACAATCAAGGATGCTTTGGTTTCAAATATCAAAGCATTTTACGTTTAATCCTTTATTTATTCATTAATCGCATTATTAAATAAAATAAAATGTGGAAGGCATTTGCATGAAGAGCTACATTTGGGTGTTGGAGTTTCAACTGCAAAAGCATTTCAGAGTTACCATGCTTTTATTATTCAACAATTTATAAGAATGTAGCCTTCACTTGTAAAATTAGTTCGACTGCAACCGATTTCTTTGTTACAAGTGCATTATCTTTCAACTTCGTCATCGCCACATTCAATGAATGTCCTTCTAATACCTACATTCACCCTCACGGGATTGGTAATCAAAACTGAATGTGATTCGTCTTCAATTCGAAAACTTCTACTACGAATCCGCAATAAGTGCTTTAATATACGCATTAATAACTTGCATAAAAAGCTTAAATATCTCACTTTATCTGCAAAAAGAAATTCTAAAAGGCTTCTGGACTCAATCACCCACAAGCAGTACGTACAAGCATTAACTTTTCAGTCAACGTTTTTCAAAGAACGTTTAACGCAACAGTTAAAACTCACATCAAGAAATTAACCTAATTAAGTCTGCAAAGATGACGTCTATTCCTTACGCTGTCCCCAACAGAGTTGTTAACTTATCCCTTTAAAAGCTCACGGTACCCAAATATAACTTTGAAGTAAGAGTCTCAAATTTGGGCTTCCCATGAAATTAATTCCCCACAATGTTATTTCCAATATAGAAGTGGGATTGCTCAGATCTCGAAAACCTAATCCCCTTCCATTTATAGTTTCATATTCAATATTATTAAGAACAACTCCACCAATTCCGAATTCCAAATACGCTGTCAGTCCTTTGGAATATGAGGCTCTTTAACATCTAAAACTGAACAAAGACATTGCCATTACAGCAGTAGCGTACCAAGTGGGGGAGGGGTCCGCCCCGGGCCCTCGCCTAGGAGGGGCCCCCACCAGCCAGCTTATTTCCTTTTTTTTTTTTTTGTTGGCAAAACAAGATTTCCTTTTTTTTTTTTTGGCTGTAAAAGTAAGGCTAGAGGGCCCCACCAGCCAGCTTAGTTTTTTTTTGGTTGCTGAATTGGAGATTCCGTTTTTTTGGTTGTGGAATAATGGAACTCCCGCCCCGGGCCCCCAAAGGCGTTGGTACGCCACTGCATTACAGCCGATAAAGGGGATAAGGTTGTCATCGTTTCCCGTAGTCAGAATAATACTGTGGGTATGGAATTTCTGACTTCAAATCCACAGTTGCACTTCTCTCCACCCATATTTACAATAAGCTCCTCCAATTACAAATTAATTCCAGTTTCGTTATTAGTAGTGGCATTGCACTAATTCATAAGATTAGGAATTTACCTTATTGTGATTCTTACTTATTTTTCTCAGTGAACGTGGATGCTCATTATGAAAACCTTTCAATATTTCAGTTCTAAATATTTTAATTACTTTATTAATCCTGATCAAAATGACAAATTAATTCCCTTGATCCAAGCGTTATTTCGGTTGTAATTTTTCAAGTTTAATGGTTCGTATTATAAACAATCCATTGATTTATTCATGGGCTTTTCAGCCTCTGTCCTTTTGGCTGAGTTTTGAATGATCTTTACAGAGGTCTCCCTCTTCCAAATTTTCGATTATGCTTAATTACACATTCCATTACACTGTTGACGATTTGCTTTTTTACACTGATTCATTTGTACAACTCGGATTGTTAGTTATATTATGGGAGATATTCATCCAAACATCAAATTTAAAATAGAACATGAAACCAATAATTCATTTCCATTTCTTGACTCTTTAATTTCTCGTACTGATTCTCAATACGGCATATCGGAAACCCATGTCTTGTGATCTCAATTTCTTTTCATCCTGCCTCTTCTCATTTAAAAGCAATATCGTCAATATGGCGGTAGGCAGATCCTTCCATCTTTTTAAGTTCTTCCGATAACTTTGAATATGATATTCAAAACATTTCTCAGTTTCTCCGTTCCATTGATTTCCTTAATACTTATATCCCCTTGGCTATTCACAACATATACAACATAAGGGCTATTTAAAAAAAAAAAAAATCTGACAATATTTATGTTTCACTCTCTTTTAACCAATCCTTATTTTCAGCTCTTATTAAACTGTTATAACGTCACATTGACTTCTTCGATCTCTGTTACCCTTCCTTCCTCCGTTAATACTACTGACTTTGTTTATTTGATAACCCAAAAGGCATCATTTACAAATTACAATGCCTAGGATCTAACTGCCTATACGACCCGCCAGCCTTTAAAAACCCGAGCTGCGCAGCACGCTACTGCTATTCGCACTAATGATTATAATTACTTCACGACATTGCACGAGAGACACCGATCATATAACAGATGCTACCAATCCTTTAATTCTTGCTCATGAATCTCATCTCTTCCGTAAATGCAAAGAATCCTTCATCTTATTAACTAACCTATTCCGTTATAATGATTGTATATCCGTGAAAACAATGTACCATTATGGTTCCTCCCTAAAAAGAAAAAGATCGCAATAACACACCCATTGATTAAATTTCCTTGTCCTTCTCCCCTCCCCTTTTTTTTTTTATGTGTAGATTTCATTCAATGACGGTTAGGTGTCTTGTTCCTCCCGGCACGGCGTCTCAACTACGTAATCCACCCGATCTTCGATCTGATGGTCTTCCCGTTGTTGAAATTATCACCTCCGCTTCCAGATGGCGCTACTGTTCCGGTCACCTGGTGATCTTAACCAACTTTCTTTCTTCCAGAAAATTCTCTGTATTTATTCACTATTTATTCATCTGTCACCCTTGAGATTAATTACTTGTAAAAGTTCAGCTAAGTCTGAACGTAATATAAAGTTTTTTTAATAAGTTGAATATTTTTCATCACCTTATCTGTGTGTTGACTTTTTATCAGAATTGAATACCTACATTCCTTTTCTTATTTTGGTTACGTGAGGAACCACTCGTAACGTCGTCTTAGACTTCTTCGCCAGAGCGAAACTGTTGCCAACCAAGTAGTCCTTTTAGCGACGCTAAACATAATCAGATGTTAGATCTGGTGAATAAAGAAGACACTGTAAAGGACACCATCTTTAATGTTGCATGGGACCGTGAGTTGTCATGGAACAGAAAAATATCATGACTTTTGAATTGCATTGCCAGTTTAAAATCTTTCATTATGGGGTTGCGATTTCATTTTGCCACTCTCCCCTTAGTCCTCCTAAATCGGTCCTCCAAAATGTGATTTTATTTTTTAGATTGATTGGCGCAAGTTTCTGCTTTCTATCTTTGCTTATCGACTGGAAATAATGAAAGCAGGCTTCATGTTAGATTAGATTAGATTAACTGAAAGTGGGTGGCATGACTGCCGAGCACGTCGACCTAAAAGATCTTTTGTACTATCCCACGGAAGAAGGACAGACGGAGAGAAAGGATGGTGTGAGGAATGCAGGGGAAACGGGAGAACCTCGGAAAAACCTGCCCAGCGCGGTTTGCCACCATCAACGAAACCCACATGAGAACCGAACCCGGGACTCAGAGGTGAGAGGCCAGTGTCTTAGCGACATCGCCAACCGAGCGGCCAGGCTTCATGTTAAATCACTTAGTTATCAGTGTCAACTGCAAATGATGTTCAAAAATCATTCTTGCAGTTCGGGTGTGAGTTATTAAATCATCTTGCAAACACTTCTAAATTGCAGGAATCGTGAATGCTAAACTACTTCGTGAAACAGTGCCACAACGGATGTTTTGTTTCAGATGTTCGACTACTGTGATGCGTTAGCAGTGAGAGGCCGACCTAAGCGAGCATAGTCTTATTACACTAAACACTGCCTTCTCTCACTGATACACTTGTTGTGTCAATAAATATGTATACCGTTTGCGTCTTCATTCGTAGATGGATTTCAGTACATTCCAAATACTCGCATTTCAAAGACCAACTGAACATTCCTTGTTGACGAATGATTCTAAAGGAATCTTCTAACTCCCATGCTGCCATCAAATACTTAACTTGCTTCACTTTACGCAGTCGTGACTCTCATTCACAGTTGAAATATCTTTCACTCCGAACTTTACAAACTCATCCTCGAATTACATCGTCTTTTTAAGTTTACTTAGGTTTTTTTTGTTTTTTTTTTTGGTTCTATTACGTAGAGAATAAATAAAAGATTTTTCTTTTTTTATAGAATTGAAGAAAAAGAAATATCTTTTATTGCATATTTATATTTTTAATAATGTCCCATTATTTTTAATAAAAAAATCAACTTAATATTCATAAGTCAATGGGGCTGGAAGATGGCTGGTGGAGATCAGAGATTTTTACTCGAGCCTTCGACTGGTGCCTCAACTTCGTCCCGTTCATCTAGTGATCGTAGGATCCTCTACCTCCTTACTATCTCCCTTAGAATAAACATACAGCCTTGATGCTTTAATGCTTCAGAACTACATAAAATAAAAATATAAAAATTCTAACTATATTTTGTAGATACGAATTATTATTCTCATTTTCATTTAAGGGGAATTTGCTAATTTATATACAGTCACAAATAATTCTAAAATCTTCAGGTTCTCTTTATTTATCAATGGGAGTCTTTATCATTCTCATGGCTATGGACCCATCGATCGTTGGCTAAGGGATCTTTGACGCATTTAGATCAATCAATGTCACAAATCCTGATTGTTGTCTTTGTTTTACAATGTTAGACAGCAGTTTTTTTGTTGTGCTTATTTCAAGGAAATAACAGCAAAATAATGCAATGATTTCCTTCCATCTGTTGCTGAATTCAATTGCTTTTCAATCTTTAATTTCAAAACATATTGATGGCTCCAATACGCCAATAACGTCTCCAAAGTGAGGCCTCCAGAGAGCGCGAAATGATGATTATAGAGGAAAGGGCTAAGAGGATATCCTTCATGTGAATTTCGTTTGAATTTAACAAAGTTACTAGGTTTCTTAATAATAATAATAATAATAAAAATCAATTAAAATTAGTTGGTCTAAAACAAATGTTAAAAACAAAAGGAAAGTTATTTCTTAGGAATAGTCTATAAAAGACGTGGACTATTGAGGGAAGGTGGGGTTTTGGGCTGGAAGGAAGGAAGGAGCTGGCCATTGACTTATTTGAGAAATTATCATTGTTACTAAAGTAACACAAAAAGCAATCCAAGATAACTTTAAAATGTGGATCACATGAAAGAAGAGAAAACGAAACGAAATTCCTCCTTATGTAGAAAACATCTAATAGACAAGTCTATGATTTAGTACAAGTCAGCGAAATCCTTTGTTGTCCATCGCAGAAACTGATGCTTGGGTTTCACTAATATTTTCACTGTCCAAACCCTGTAATTATTTGTTATATGAAAAGAGTTTACAGTCATCGACTCTATCTAGAGGATGAGAGTATTAAGTCCCTTTTTACATTTGCAGACGTTCAGTTCGCTGTTCTGCTATCTAAATGTAATAATTATTATATTTATTAAATGTTTTTAACTTCATCAATAATATATCTTCAAGTGGCCCAATGGTCTCCTCCTCTGTTGGATTTTAATAAATTAAAAAATTCTATTAAATTCTATTTAAATTTGCAAATTTAATTCTAATTTGCTTATCTTTTTGTTTCAAGTTTCTTATGAATATTTGAATGTTGTCATTACTCTAGTTTCTACGTTCAGAAATAAAACTACAGCCTTCAATCGACATGGACGAGCACAGCCTACAACCGAACATTTGAATGATTTGTTTCATTTTCTACAATAAATCCCTTGGATTATTGATTTACAAGATGCTACGGAGAAGATTTAGCCTGTCTTCTTCAATATCACGCCAACTAATAGCTTTATCGATCTTTAATTTAGATTTCTGAACAACGACCGCATTTCAATGAACATCTTAAGAAGCTCACAAAAACATCACTCACTGTTTCATAGTTAACTCAAAAGTACTGCATAACGTACTATAAAACAAGGTAGTACATTTTAGTAATATTAAGATTAATATAAATTCGTGACAGTGTAGAATACTGACTGTCCGTCATCAGACTGGTTAAGTTTCTGAATATATGCATAATAAGTTTTATTTCAAGACAAATTCCAGGAAGGGTTCGTTAAATAATATTCATATTCTAAGAAAACCCATCCACCTTTACAAACCACCATTTCATTGCTGTCAAGTAAATCGTAGCTAGTATAAGTTATTGAATTAACTTCTAAATAGCATAAATATCTCTAATAAAAAGGTAAGGCAATATGGTTGCATGCATTGCCACCTCCAGTACCTCCAGTATTGAAAGGGGAAGTCAAGTACACCATCCAATGATTGAAGAAAGAAAAATACCAGGAATCACATAAATATGACGGAATCACAGCCAACATTCTCAAAGAAACAGAAGAAATAGAAGGAATTCTGGATACTTTTTTTACTAAATGTTTGTACCTTAGGGATGCATCAGAAGATCGGAAGAATGCCACAATTTAAAAAAGGAGAAAGATATTGAAAATTACAAGCAGATTAGCTTTTTGCCAGTTGTACATAAAATACTTCAAAAAGTTATTACCAATCCCTATAAGATAAGGAAAAACATTAAACATGGAGCAATAAAATGCATGGACATTAAAGAGATCCAAAACTTATTCATTCATTTCGATTGCCAATTACCAAGGCTCAGAGCTACTCCCAAAATCCATAAACGTAAAATCAATAACATGTTTTCAACCCACCCCATCATAAATTGTAGAAATTCTTTAATTTATGTTTCAAATTAAGTTGCTAATAAATTAAATTTTGCCTATAAAAACTAATTTAATGATGTTTTCAATAGATACTCAAGAACTTTTCACATCAATTTCTACATACAGCCCTAAAGGAGACTTTAATATCTATCAATAAACAAGATAAATTAATAGAATCCTTCAACGAATTTCTTTTCGACAACCAATATTTTATTGCTAATAATACTATTATTCGCCAACACAGTACTCCCTTCGTCGGCTACACAGTATATGCCGAGATCTGCATGCAATATATTAGAAAACTCCTACAACTTTCGATAATCTTACAATGTTTACCAAAGGTACATTGATGTCACTTTTGTCACAGCTGATGGGAATTCTTACAATATTTTAGTTCAATTTAATTCAATCCTCCAGGTTTGCATTTCGCATCCGAAATTGAAAACCAGGAAGGACAAATACCGTTTCTAGTCGTCCTTGTTGCTAATAAGAAGGGCACATTTCAAACTTGTTCATACCAAAAACCCACTGCTTCGAACAAATTAATCCCTTACAATTCAACCCCACCTACTTTTGTCAAAAAAAAAAAAAAAACCTTATACACTGCTCACAAAATTTAAGGGATATAAATACGCCCCAAAACAGAGGCATTTGAGTTCATTTATTAAAGAACATCAGAGAAGCAAATGACACGAAAATGGAAGTTGTCTGAATATGCAAATGAGTTGCAGAATCCATTTGAGCAGGATGTGACACATGGACAGGGGTTAACATTCGCATGTCAAACGTGAAACATGTGTCGCACATTGACTGTTGAGTAGGGTGTATGGTCACCTGAGACTCCTACAACACACTGACACCGATGAGGCATGGAGAGGATCAAATTGTCCAGCAGTTCCTGTGGGATTCGTGGCCACTCGCGCACCAGGGCAACTTCCAGCTGAGGAAGCATTATTGGAGGTGATTTGTGACATGCAACACGTCTTCCTAGTGCATCCCAAGCGTGTTCGATGGGATTAGTTCAGTCTCAAGAATGCGAAGGCCAGTCTATGTGCTCGATTCCAGCTTCTTGCAGCATGTTGTTGACGAGATGCGCAAGGTGGGGGCGTTTATTATCGTATATAAAAAGAAAGTTGGCCCCAACTGCTCCAGCATAGGTACCACTACAGGCTGTAGAATTTCATCCCGATATCTTACAACATTCACCATTCCATTTCTAATAAAATGGAGGCCGATACGACCACCAATGTTGTTGCCTGCCCACACCTTGATTCCACCTCCAAAGGAAAAGTCTTTCTTGCACGAAAGTTGATTCTTCCGTGTTCCACGTTCATGGAGATCAGGGAACGACGATTGTGAAGCTGCAGGCTGAATCTTAACTTGTAACTGAAGGGAACCGTGGATCACTCTTCACATGCCCAAGGAAGAAGCATTCAGCCGATCTTCTGCGGTTTCTGCGATGTTCAGCAGTTAACGGATGCATACCATTGGTCGCCGGAAAAACAGTCCCACCATGACGGAGTCGATTTCGCACGGTCTCAGTGCGAAATAAAAAAATAAATAAATAAATAAATAAATAAATAAATAAATAAATAAATAATGAAACACTTGTTCATTCATATATGTTTCTGGCCCGTAGATTCTTTCTTACTGTTTCACTTTTTATCAAAATTAAAAGGAATCGTCCTTGTGACACACTTTGAAATTTCAGCTTTGTAGAATGTAGTTTATAAGCTACCGTGATCAGACAGAAGAAAGAACAGGAATTTTAAAATTCCATTTTAATACTTTTATGTTCTAAAAACTTCTATAACATGTTTAAATGCTTCTATTCCTATTGATTTTAGTAAAGACCAGAAGGTTTAGTATTTGTGGTTAGCTCTTAGCATGGTCAAGCGCCAACTACATCTTGTTTTCTATAATTGATTCTAATAGCTGTAGCGTCTTTATATTTAAACGCAGTTGTCGCTAATCCACTGTTGTAATCCATCTGGTTGGTGCAGCAAATTGGAAATGCTTTTTTTAATTTGTTCGCCGATTTTAAAAAAAATGAACCAATACCAGAAATCATGAAAAATATTTTGTTATTTTAATGTACTGTATTGATTGCCTTAAAACTATATTTTAAAAGATTCAGAGGATCTTCGAAATTTATTTACTTTTTGTATCATTAAATATTCCAGCTCAGAATGCGACTATGTTCTAATTTTCTGTCGTGTTCTGCAACGAAGCGACCCAGGAAAATGTTACGAGATTCTAAGGGAAAAAAAATTAGAAAATTAGCTTCAGGAAAAATAACAACCCAGCCTAATCTAAAATTCAAATATTAATGGATTTTAAATATGATCCCTCATTAAAAATTCTTAAAGCTGAAGGGTGGAACAACAGTTATATTACAAGCACAAGATTATGACAGGGAGATCACGACTCATTTATTCTATACAGAAGTCTATAGGAAACCTTTACCAATAATAAAAACCATAACGAAAGGAATACAAAAATTGAAACGAAACAAACTAATAGAAAATGAACTACAAAAAAATATCGAATTACCAGTTATAACAGGAGTTTCCAAAACACAAAAGATAGCAACAACTTATATAAAGAGCATCTACTATTAATTGCAAACGGGGACCCTTAAAAAGGAATATAGGAATACATATTTCAAATATTAAAATATATTCCAAAAAATTTAAGTGAATACGATAAAAAGAGTTAGATTTTGCAAATATGAAAAATATGAATTACACCATGGATAATACATGGTTTTCTTTAGATGTTATCTATCTTTACATCTTTCTGACATGGGATTTAGAAAATAAGCCTTAACTTTTTTTTGTGATCCTAGTGTTTCCGAAGTATGTAGAGTCCTTCTTTGACACAGAACTAGAATTGGTGAAGATATATTTAAAGAACTGAAAACTAACAATCATATATTTCAACAATGTAAGGGTTTATTCATGGGTTATGGTCAAATCAGGTGTCTTAGCTGACATATGTACACAATTTATTGAATACTCTGTCTTTAAAAGCATTAATAACTGTATCAAGTTCTATAATAGATACGTCGATGATATATTCATAATAGGCAATGAACATAATGCAGATAGGACGCCTTTAATTGTGCCATTAGACCGTAAGTTTTACCTTTCAACATCCAAAAACTAATGAAATACCCTTTCTTGATGTCACATTAAGTATCCTTAACGGAAAATATGAAACATACAGCACGTTACAAAAAGTCTACACATCGAATAGATCTATTCATTATGAGTGTTGCATACCAATTTAATATGTATGAAAAAAAAAAAAGAATGAAAAATATATCTTCAACGGGAAAAAATTGAAAATGAATAAATCAACATTAAAAAGCATTTTCTGAACAATGAATATCCATTATTTTTAAATAAATGGTTTCGAATAACTGTAGACATCATATATAACAATAACCAGAAGAAATTCAATCATAAAATATTTAGATAATCTATATTACTAAAATCTTTTATTTCTGTCTGTCCGGCGCAATTTTCTGTGAGAATGGAAAATAGAAATAATTTTTACAATGAAACATCTGCGACAGGAATCGAACCTGCAACCTTCTGATCCGAAGTCAGACGACTTATCCATTAGACCATAGGGACTACAACTCTCTTCATATTGTTTTTTTACTTACATCTCCTTTCCCTTCCCCCCCATCAATAAGGAATGTATTCAATCTTTTTTTTGAATCTCAAGATTGTTTATTTCCCATCCGTCAGTTTATTTGTAATTCGAAACTGAAAATTAGAACTATAATTGCCGAAACGTTGCAATATTTTAAATATTCTTACTTAACCAAATTCTATGTGATATTGAAAAATAAGTGCGTTTACACGGCAGATGTTGGAGTAAAGAAAACAGAGTCAAGAAAGAAAGAAGCACTTTTTTTTTAGGTGGAATAGCGAAAAAAAATTCACTAATTGTAACTCAAAAACCATCAATATTTGGAATTCAAACGCCACTGAAAAGTGACAATTACTATTAAAATGAGAGTTAAAAAAAAAAAAAAAAGCAGTACTTCTATTAGATAGAATACAGAAAAATCACTATTTGTTACTCAGAAACCATCAATATTTGGAACACAAAAGCCACTGAAAAATGACAATTAGAATAAAAAAAGAGACTCAAAAAAGAAAGAAGCAGTATTTCTATTACGTAGAATACTGAACACTATTGTAACTCAGAAGCCATTGAAAAGTATCAATTGGAATAAATAAATAAATAAAGAGTCAAGAAATAAAGAAGCAGTATTTCACTAGATACAAATAGTGATTTGTCAGTATTCTAACTCAAAAACACTGAAAAGTATCAATTGGAATAAAAAAAAAAAAAAAAAAAAAAAAAAGTCAAGAAAGAAAGAAACACTATTTCTATTAGGTAGAATACTGAAAAAAAATCACTATTTGTAACGATCACTATTTCTAACTCGAAAACCACTGAAAAGTATCAATAGGAATAAAAAAAAAGGGTCAAGAAAGAAATATGCACTATTTCTATTAAGGTAGAATACTGCTCAGAAGTTAGAAGTCTTAGCCATTAGACCACGAGGCCTACATTCTAATTTCTGTAAAAAATAAAAATATATCATAGATATATGATTTATACGCTGGTTCTAAAAGAAGTCGTAGATTGAGAGAATATAGACATCAAAAATTAAATTAAAAAAAAAAAAAACAAACTTAAAAAAATTTTAGTTTTTGTTTCCTTGATGTAATTTGTGTGTGTGGTTTTTTTAATAAATAAAAAGTTGTTTTCCGTTACATAAGCGAGGCTTCCGAAGCGAAGCGACAGGTAGCCGACTAGTAGATTAAAAAATTATCTTTAAGAATACCAATATAATTTTTGATTATCGCAATATTGGTAAAATGTATTATAATGCCAACCAAAAAACAAATCATCATCGTTTAACTAAAAAGGTGCCATTTACATTATCAAATGCAAAAATGAGGAATGCATCTATAAGCTCATATATGAATATATGGAGAAAGTAGTCAAGAATTAAAAAAGCGAATACATCAGCTTAGATAATATTATGTATGTAGGACTTTCAATTCAGTAGCAGATCACTGTTTAAAAAAAAAAAAAAGTCCACATTAGCCTACTCTTCATTTGATGACAAAGTATATAAGTATGACAACCAAGTTAAAAGAAAATACACAGAAAATTTTTGAATTCATTTTTCAAAATCTTACAATAGGCAAATTTGTATTCAAAACATGAAAATGTATTTCGATGCTTTAAACCAGGCGTACGGCCCAGTAGTCAAATTTAAAATATAAGTCTTTCCATTGCTGCCAACAGATAGGCCTACATTGAAAAATGTCATAACTTGCAATAACTACTGTCTCAGACTTTACTATTGGAATGTTGATATGAAACACAACTAGCTCATAAATTAGATATTTATGTAATTATATTTGAAGGAAAATGTTACTGATTTTTTTTAATAAAGGCACACTGATTACTAAAACTAAGTTACTTTATTTGTACACAAACCAAAGCTCATACATATATATAGTTAAGGTGACCATTTTTTCTGAAATGAAAAGGAGGACGCAAATAATTGAAAGAAAAAAAATATTATCAGGCGTTTCAGGGGTATAAACCTATTTGTTCAAAAAAAAAAAACCGCTCTAAACCTATCTGTTCAAACAAAAAAAAGCTTTTAAACTTCACATTTCAAAAAGTAGGACATTTTCCTTTTCAAACATCAAAAAGGAGGACAGAATTTACAAAAGGAGGACATTTAGGAGGACACTTCTCAAGGGAGGACAGAGCTTCAAAAAGGAGGACGGTTGGTCACCTTAGTATAGATGCATATGGTCTTCGAAATTATTATGTCACTTTATTTTTGTGAGTAATTATAGGTCTGAGATTTCTTCTTATAAAATACTGGATCCATCGGTATATAGTTTCCTTTATGTATTTTATACTTTAACCAGAATTTAACCCCCCCCTCCACATTCTTTTTAATTTTTTTCCACCCCCCCCCCCCCCCCCAAAAAAAAAAAAAATTGAAATGACAACAAAAAAAAAAGAAAATAATGAACGCACGTATTATCCTTAAACAAATTCTATTTACTATCAGTTGAACAATAGTACCTTTAACTTAAACGACTATTCAATTTATACGAAGCACTTTCGATGAAATCTAGTGTCTTGCACTAAATTTACAACACACTAATTACTGAAGCACTTTTCGTATAACACGCTAATCGCTGAAGCACTTTGCACTATAATAATTATTCACTAATGTCTAACTACTTTTAATTCTTTCTGAACATTAATTACAAAAGCACTTTACATACTTTGATATCTGAAGCACTTTCACACTGGATAAATTATTCACTTATATCCTACGGTAGCGCATAACTCAATATTCTATAATAACCTAATCCTGACTGTGAGAAAATAACTTTCATTCACTTCATGCGTAAATGTTAATTATTGTTGATATTTCTTTTTATTTTTTATCATACAGATAAACATATATTAGCAACTTATTATTGAATAGATTTAACAGCTACTCAAATTACTTTACTTGAATAACGATTTGCACCATGTGACGACGCCATTTTCCTCTTCGCATTGAATTCCTAGTAGTATCCCTTTAACGTCTAATTCTGGCATGTTTATAATAATTAAGACAGTACTTACCACATTTGAAGAGTTCATCACGTAAATGACTTTCACAAAGCAAGTCATTAATCCGCATAGACTTTATCCACGTTGACTCTCCTTCACTGTGCGTCCATCTAGCCAGCAGCGGTGACTCTCCATAGACGTCATCCTTCTCATGCGGTGGCAACGAAACTCACTTGAATTTCCCGCTCTCTCGCACTGATATCGAGGCTTAATATATTCTCATCTTTTTTTTTCATTTACATATGACTTGTGTCAACCCGATTGTAATTTTAATAATTATATTTTATTCAATTACATTAGAAGTCATAAAATAAATAAATAATAATAAATAAATGGAGATATTATTTTTTTTAATTATAAATTAATATTTCAAATTTGCTTCAAAAGTGAATTAAATTATAAGTGAAAATTATCCATTGAATAATTTATGACGTCATATGAAAACGTAGATAAAACCTCGAACGAGCCTCGATTTGGGGAGACCACTGGCGGAGATATTCAGATATAGTCAGACCGAGGATGACATAAACTGACTGTAAGTCGACGAAATAGAAGCAAATATAAAGTAAGCAAGAGGAAAATTGCACCTGAAGTAAAAAGGAGTGCAAGAGTGATAACTGCTTTGTATATCTCAAAAGAAGCAAGCGAGAACATCACAAAGTCCGAGATTGTGATTACCTGATTGGTCCCCTTTAAGACTGCATTGCGGAATAAGGTTCCAACGAATGAAGAAGCTGACAAGCGGGAACTTCGAAGCAAAACAGAAAAGGATAACAAGTAAACGTGCGAGAAAGGAAAGTTCCAGAGATTAAACTCAGTGAAGGCATTCAGAGTATTGTGAGTACTAAACTATTTATTAGAGAACTTTTCGAATGGAAAACCTCTTTAGTAGTACGAACCAAGACCGGATCTAGGTACCTCCAGTCCCCGCATTGCGGGGGGGGCCCGCTGAAAACTTTTCAAATAGACTGATTAAAATAAATTGTGTATTATTTCACTTTTAAATCAAGCTTATCTACTTGTATACAGTGGCGTAGCAGGGGCGGGGGGGGGGCCCTCAGTTTTTTTTTTTTTTTGGGTTGTTGAATAATGGAACTCCCGCCCCCGGCCCCCAAAGGCGTTGCTACGCCACTGCTTGTATACTTGAATTACAAGAAATAAAAAAAAAAAAATTGAACCAGTTTTTGCTGTTTAAAAAATAATAAGGTCTTCAATTAATAATAATAATAATAATAATATTCGTCATCCTGTCTTCAAACAGCTAAGACGTGTCCAGGAAGTGCTCCGATTCATAAGTAGTTTTGTGTCAAACTATTTAACCTGTGAGTACAATATTGTTGTAAATTATAAGAATAATATATAAAACATTGTATATCTTTTCGATAAGTGAGAAAAAGTAAGAAAACAAGGAAAGAGTCGTGAAATTGGTGAGGGAAAGTCCTGGTGGTCTGATGCGAGGGTTAGGCCATTATTTCTTTCCTTCGCGAAGTTTCGTTTAAATACTCTGGTACTCAGAAGTGGATTGAGATTCTATTTAAAATAAGAATACAGAGAACTTTTACAATGTAATTAGTTGTTAGATATTCCTAAAAAGTGAACTGTTATTCAAAACTAAAGATTGATTAATCACATCGTACCACTTCTTTATTCTGCTAAACACAAGTTACATGAAATAAAAGGATTAAGATTATTTTACAACAATATATATACAGGCCGATGACATAATAATATATACAAAAGGTTGCGATTTAGAGATTGCAAATGAAACTCTACAAGATAATTTTGTCATTTTACAAAAATGGTTACATAACAAACTTATTCTAAATAATAAGAAAACTAAAGGGATATTAATAAAAACCCTCAAAAAAAAAAAAAAAGCAAATAAATAAAAATATAAATATCATCAAACATTCGCATGATTGTTTACATGGAAATAGTGTGAATTGTAAATTTTGTAATAAGATCGATATTATAAAGAATTTTAAATTTTTGGGTATAATTATAAACTATTTTTTTACATGGAGTAACCATTAAATATTCTATATAAAAATTAAATGCAACCATATATATCTTTTACTACATTAAAAATATTGTTACCTGGCGTTTTGTCCGCTCCCCCTTCAGCGCAGTCGACTCGACCTTCCCTGCGTACCTCGGCCGAGTCGACCTATCCTACGCCTATAAAACTAGGCGCGGAGCGCCTAGTAAGTCAGTTCGTCTCAGCGGCAGGAACCGCAAAGGTCTCCAGTTAGGAGAACCGAGTTGGTGTTTGGCGGCAAGCGAGCCGCAAGTGTTTCTCCAAGCCGGAGAAAGAGTAGTTGAGATAGTGTGGTGGCAAGCCAGCCACGAGAGAAGCTCTCCATAGTCGTTTGGAGCCAGAGAAGTTGAGGCCATCTCCAACGCGGACAGCAGAATTGCCCTCCCCGTGTTGGAAGCCGAGAAGCCCGGCGTACATAAGTCACGACGCCGGCGGCAGACGAGAGGTATCGCCGTTCAGTTCAGCGGGGATTGTCAGACCACACTCCCCGCTTAACCTCACTCAGAGCCGGCCAACGCCAGGAGACGTTGCCGGCAATCAAGAGGCCGAAGTTATTCGAAGTCCGAAGACCGAGACAGACCTTCCCCGAGGTGAAGACGATTTGCCAGGCCGGCAAGTCAGTCCCTTCCCGTCGCCACGTGAACTGAAGTCCGTCCAACGCATGCCGTGAAGTCGACATCGACCCTCACCTGACCCCCACCCACCCCGTTGCTGACGATTTTTGGCCAGCGGTGAAAATCGACAGGCAGCAATATTCTACCACTTAAAGTAAAAATTTTAATTTACTTGTACTTTTTGATTCTTTATTAAACTACGGAGTGAATATATGGGCAAATGTAGGGAATATTCATTTGGAAAATTTAAGAAATTTACGAAGTCTTAAAGTTGATCTTTTCTAAAAATATATGGAACAATATTAATAAAAGGAAACAAATTTTACTAAAATATAATATATTCTATCCAAAAAAAAATTAATATATAATGTAATAATAAAAAAAATTATAATATCATGAATATAAAAGATGAAAACAAGAGAGTTTATAATATGAGACATGAGAATATATAAAAATCCTTTTATTAGTATCTTTTATACTATGGTGAAAGAAATGTAAATTATATAATGGAAAAAACCTTAAATGATTTGAATTGGAATATTTTTAAAGATTACAAAAAAATTTCAAATGTAAAAAAAGAATTAAAAAGATGGATTATGGACAATATTGATTAACAATGACTTTATAAATCATCGTTCTTCTAAGTTTATTTTGGTAAATTGTTTTGAATTTACTTAGAACGAAACAATTTTTAAATGTTGTTCGAAATATAATTTTAATAATAAAACTTTATTCAGTGGAAATTGAGATGTGCTTTTGATCGAAATGAATGACTGATACTGTTCTATTCTAAAATCTTTAAAGATAAATTCTAATCAATAATGTAATAATTTTTTAAATTTCTTTTACTAAAATGAAAACTTGAAATGTATAGAAAAGGATTGAAAATTTTGACATAATGTAAAATGTTTGAAATTGTTTGAAATGACAGGTTTGACTAATTTATTCTGTAATGTAATTTTGAAAGATTAATATATTTGTTAGGGATTTATTTTGAACGGGACTGAATTGTGTATTAAGTGAATAAAATATATATAATTTTCACTGTCAATGAGGTTGGACGATGGGACGTTGAGATCCTTCATCAGAACTTTTATAAAAATATTGGCCCTTAGACATCCTAAGTTTGTGCACCCCTGGTTTAAACGATCAAAACAAGAAAAGAAAAAGGGTAAACAAAATAATTACTGTGATTTAGTTTTGTTTACATTATTCGCATAATTCTTGATGACAGTCAGATGACAGTTTTTTGCACACGCGTGGATTTGATTTTACGCTTTCAGAATGCCTCCTCCTGACTATAGGTCAATTTGCTGACACAATTGTAATCAATTTCCTCTAAATATTCTCTATTTTCAGGCTGATTCGTTCTCAACTAAAGATGATATTGTAATCACACAGGTCGAAACTGTCCTTTTTTTTTTTAACTTTTATCATATTTAATTATAAATTTTAAGATGTGTGAATACATTAATTTTAATTCATATTTGATATTTTAACCTATTAATTTTCACTTCTTAAATTTAATTAAAATTACGAGAATCCTAGCAACCGCACGATTGCATGTAATGAGTAGATTCCGACTCGGGTACGGCGTCAGTGACCGATATCGACACATTGTTATCAGTTCGATTGGTAGTGACCAATTGCCAGACTAAACCTATTTAGCCTTTGTGGGATAACTATTTCATGCATTAAAAAAGAAAAAAAAAAGCCAAAAATTCACAATGAAACTAATATAAGTAATTCATTTCTAACTTTACTTAAGAAATGATTATTTGTTAAACAAAATTATTCTTTAGAAACATTTTTATTTCCTTCTTTTTGATTTTTGAGACTAAGATCCGTTTACACTGTTTACCTGGGGATTCGCAATTGAACTAAGAACATTATATTTTAAGACTATTTAAACAAAAGCATCATCTACTTGAGTAAAACGAACTGTAATAAATGTGAAATCACAGATCTGTAATTGTAGTTTTTGTATATGTTAGAATAGTAAGACAAAACAAGGTAATAGGTAATGTGTTAGAATGGTGTTCATATTTAAAATCGACAGTTTATTAATAAGCAGCCACAATTAGGCAATTAAGAGTGAGTTTCTTTTCCGCTATGAAACCACTGCAATGGAGTCATACAATTAAATAGGTAGTTCATTCCCCAACGGCTGCAAAATGCAAATCCAGTGTGAGAAACTAAAGCCTCAGAAATGCAACAAAGACTACGAGGCTTAAGTTAAATTCTTTAAGTCATGCAATAACCAGAAAGAAAAAGGAATAAAATAATATACAAGATAAGATCAGCTTTAGGTGAGGAAATGCAAGCAATAAAAGTTAACAATTTTTCTTTTATCTGTTACCACATAAGTGAAAAAATAAAATTAAGCGGAAAACTGGAGAATTACTAATGAAAAAGCGAAAACAAAAAAACAAAACATAGTAAACAATTCACAACAAAAGCAAACAAATTCAAATAAATTCTTAATCCAAGGAAGGCCTTTGTAAAGTTTGACCGAAACATGTAACGTATCAAATTCTTCAAACATAGACTCAACATTAAACATCACCAATATTTTGTTCTTATATTCAAAGAACTTCCTCAAGGTCCACCATAAGAAAAGAAAATATCTTTCTTTTCTAGAATCAACAAATAAACTGTGAATAACAAATAAAATGTGAATAACAATAAATCAAATAAAACATCCACGATCCAAACATGAATAACAACATAATAAAAAATTAATAAAACAAAATCAAAATAATAACTTTAAATTAATAATAATTTTTAACAATACACCTACAACAAGTTCAGTTTCTCTTTCAATCTTATTATTATTCATAATTTTTGTGAAAATGCCAAATGAGATATCGTTTACTTTCAAAGATTTTTCCTTATTAATACAATCACTCCAATTTATAAAACATGATTCAAGAAGTAATCTTTCAAATTCATCTTGAGATTCAAATAAAATTTTGACTAAAGGATCTGGATTGTGGTTATATCAATATCTCATATAAATACTTGATTTTATTGTTATTCGCATTTGTATTTAGTTAATTTGTTGATTCTAGAAACAACAAACACCTTGAGGAAGTTCTTTGAATAAAAGAACGAAATATTGGTGATGTTTAGAGTTTGTGTCTATGTTTAAAGAATTTGATATATTAGAAGAATTTAAATATTGAAATACGATTACCTTTATGGTCAAGTTGGATGGAAGAATTATCAACGTTTTTAATTATGGGTTTCATTCAATTCATCAAAAATTCTTTTGGTCAACATACTTACAACTGTTTCAGAAATCATAGGAAATGTGTGGAGAAATTAGCGACTTAGGAAACTCATGAGGAGATTTTGATAAAAAGCTAGCGGTGTAACTTATTCCCGAGACCGATCAATGACTTAAAATGCCCCTTATTAATTGATAACAGGTAGGTCATTGAAGGAGTGGGTTCAAGAACACTTAAAAGCTTCTAAAGGTAACAAAGAAGGTATTTCTGATTGGGCAGACCATTGCCTGATATCTAACCACAATCCAGATCCTTTAATAAAAATTTTGTATGAAGTCTGAAAGATTACTTCTTGAATCTGTTTTATAAACTGGAGTGATTGTATTAATAAGAAAAAATCTTTGAAAGTAAACGAAATCTCATTTGGCATTTTCACAAAATTTATGAATAATAATAAAAGATTGAAAGAGATACTGAACTTGTTGTAGGTTTATTGTTATAAATTATTATTTATGTTATTATTTTGATTTAATTTTTTTTTGTTATTTTATTGTTATTCACGTTTGGATCGTGGATGTATTATTTGATTTTATTATTATTCACATCTGTATTTAGTTTATTTGTTGATTCTAGAAAAGAAAGATGTTGTATTTTCTTCTTATGTACACCTTGAGGAAGTTCTTTGAATAAAAGAACGAAATATTGGTGATGTTTAGGGTTTGTGTCTGTGTTAGAAGAATTAGAAGAATTTGAGTTTTGAAACATGTAACGGTTTATTGAAATTTAATATATATTTATATTAATTTAAGTGTGTTGAGTTTTATATTTGAAATTAAAATGGATTATAAAAGGCAGAAAAAGTATAAACTTGAAAAAAATACAGTCTGGGACAAAAAAAAAATATCCAAGCCCCATGAAGGAAGAATTGATTTGAATTATAATGCCATTTGGATGAAGAGAATTGGAATTGATTTAAATTTTATAGTAAAAAAAAAAATTTTCTACACAAGCAGATGTCCGGCGTGACATAAGAATGAAACAAAGTCCTGATGTTGTCTTGTAATAGATCGCTTGTCGCAACTGTTGCTCCAAACGCCGAATGTTCAATGATGAATGCAGTTCAAGACATGCTCAATGGAGGACAAGTCTGAGGACCTGACTGTCTAAAGGGTTTGAATTGCTTGGATGCACTGCTGGGAATTGCGTTAGCTGTTGAAAAATTGCTCTTGGAAGGTGTACACTGTAACAATGGGTTGCAGGATCTCTGCACATCCTCATCGAAACAGTATGAGAGGAGATCTGCTGTCATAGGAAATGACTCACTTGTAATACTGTGTGCCTCTCGACAATTTTGCCAGGATTCAAGCGCTGCCCAATTCTTCTCCATACGCCACTGAGTTTTACTGATTTTTTTTTTTTTAACAGTGTATGTACTGTAAGTGAAATTAAAATTAAAACACTGACAAATAGTAGATCTTATTTCGTTATAAAGTTGTTACATTCTTACCCTCAACTGAACCTTGAACTATATCTTAAGAACTCTTCAAATTGTCTTTAGAACTACATCTCTCTTTCTTTTTCGTAAATGTTCGAAACTTGGCAAGAAATTGTTGAATTTCGAGTTCGAGTTCTTTTATAAAACAAAAATAAATCTATTTAAACTTAATAATAATCTTAGAGAGAATCGTTTCTGCATACGTTGTTGAAACAAAAATTGCTGCTCCACATGGAGAGCAAAATGACTATAATCTGCGAGAATAAAGAAAAAAAAATAATTGGACTTCAGCACAGATATTCGGAGCAAACTTTTGTTTTCTACTTATTATAGTTCAGCGAAAATAGGCTTTGTAGTCATACTTTTAGACTTCTGAAAGACTCCTTTTATCCCAGGTTTGTTTGTCTGTCTGTGGACATATATTCCACAATGCTTCGCAACGGGTTGTGTTAGCTCAGTTGGTTAAAGCGTAGTGCTAATAACGCGAAGGTCGTGGGTTCGATCCCCTCAAGGGCAATTCTTATTCTTAATTTTTTTTCTCCCCTTTTTAAATCTTTTTACAGTTTCTCGACTTAAGTTGTTTTTTTTTGTTTTTTTAAATCATTATTACGAATTCAGTGTATTAACAAGGTTTGAGTTAAGAATGACGATTATTCCGTATAAATAGGGGTGGGTAAGATAGCATGGGGTTACAAACAGACTCGCGCGAGCATTTTCTAGATTACCCCTGCGCAGTCTATTCTAAAGTAAAGGTGACTCTGAAGCCGTTACGAAGCACTGTGATTGTTTTACTAATCGCTATCCTACCTTGTTTCAATTCTCTCGCTATTTTAAAGGAAAAAAAACAACAGTTTTAAATGCACCTCTAAATACTCTTAATTATTTACAAATTTACTTTTCTTTATAACTTTTCAGTTAAAAGAATATTAAGAAGAGGAGTTTTAAATGTGGATCCGAACAACATTGGAAATGATAAATAAATAGCATAATTACCTACGTAAACAAAATTAAAAAAAGCCGAGATGTACGTGTAAGTAAACAGAAATATTCTCATTGAATCTCTTTGAATTCTTCCGTCTTACACAAGCTTCATTCCTTGTTGGAATTTCTGGATCGGTTAATATATCTTATTTAATGAAGATCTCAAACAATTTGAACAGATGCAATTCACGTCTGTGTTTTACAAATTCAGCGACTGAAACAAAATTATTCATTATTACTTTAACATTACTGCCGTTTTCTTTATACGTAAACATCCTCCTTCTTCATAATAATTTTAAATTTACATGTATTATCATCCATTAAGTTGAAAATACATTGTGTTAATTGAACAGAAGCAAAGTTAGAACGCGCGCTTTATAAATGTTTCAACAGATAACGCGATGCACACGGAAAAAGAGCACTTACAACTGGAGATTGTGGTGGTAAATTGTTAATCCTTCAGTAGGGTCAGAGGCGAACCAGAAGAGTTCATTTCCAGTTAATCTTTTGTCTTTGGACTCTGATCCTAACCTGGTTTATCAGACTGTTTCTTTGTTTTCAGTGATGAAGCGCAAACCCTTTTGAAAATTAAGATAAAGAAAATAAATATCAGCTCAAATTATGGATAATAAATTTTTGAGTTTGCCACATTTGTTTACAAGAAAATTAATTTTCTTTTAATTATTCTTGTTTGTGGACTTGAAACAATCCTAAAGTTTTTCGACTTTACACAGTTACTCACAATTTGATCTCGTATTACCTTTCTTTAACTTAATTTTAAATTTAAATTTCTTTTTCTTCAATGAACTACCGCCTGAAAAACTCGAAACAGCTGTCTAATGCTGCCAGCAGGGCCTATGTATTTTTGATTGCATTTAATAGATTTAAAAGCATTTTATAATTATATGGCTTAATAATTAAAATAAATATAGTTATTTCACCAGATTAACACAAAAAAAATCCAACTTTTTATTACTTACATGAGCCCGAGAACTAACCACAAACAGATACAGATTACATAAGTAAATGTAGGTCTACTTCATAAAGATGAGATACAGAATTGCTGCCTCCATTCCCAAAACTTGTCAAGAACCAGATGTCTTCGTCTGTAAAAGTTATTTTAATAAAAGTCTTGGAAGGTAAATGACCCATAATATCAACTACCACTTTTCTCTTAAATTAAGAGATAATTACAAACTCTTGTTTCTTACAATTAATTCGGAACGTTCAATTCGGAAATTCAATAAGTAATACATTTGAACTTACAGATACACCACCTGAATATATGTTAGCAGCAGCAGCCGGAGTTTTGTTACAAAAAGATCTTAAATGTATTCATTACCTTATGAAATAAAAAACTCAAATTTGACCCCAAGCGTTTTAAACAAAAAAAAAAAAAAAAAAAACTTGCATTACATAAATACGACCAAGACTGTCCATATTTCATCGAGAAACTGACGTAAAACTCAAAAATATATATTGAAATGTACAATAACAAAGCAAAAAAAAAAAACTGTTTTCATAGTGTAAATGAAACCACAGCGGCACAGAAAATGAGCGGAAACCGGAACACTCATTTTTCCTCTATCTCTACAAGCCATTACGGATTCCATTAAGATACGACTCATGTCTGTCGACTTGTAGTTTGGGCTGTAGAAATGGTGACCGTCGGATAGAATGAACGTAGGAGCAACCCCCCCCCCCCTTTACACTTTCTTGTAGGATATTTTTTTTTTTTAAATCAGCATATCTAGAAACGAATTAACTTCGACCTATCAAAATAAGTTTGTGAATGTGTTTGTTTATCCACAACCTTCATTAAGACCAATATTGTCTTCTTGTATCAAGTAAAGCAAAGCAGACCTCGATTCAATCATTTTTTTTAGCCATTGAACAAGAAAACAACAACAACAACAACAACAAAAAAAAAGGAAGTTAGAGATGGTCCTGCAGTGAATTTGCAATTAAAGATTTGCTGATCTCGTGGAAAAACTTATCGCTGCAGCTGTATTTTAAACGAAAAAAAAACAAAAACAGTTAACAAGAAAATAACACCAATGAACATCACAATTTTAACGTGTGTTGTTGTATTAAACATGAAGCAAAAGACACTCAAGACTAATTTAAAATTTAAAAAGGTTAAATGTAATTTTAAACTTTTTTAAATTAGTCTTGTGTGTTGTTTCCTGCTTCATTAAGAAAATAACAATAAAACTAATTCTTATTTAGAATGTACCCAAAAATGCACCAATTGATTTAAATCCAAACCGAACTCCATTTCAGTAAATTAAGGTAAACTTCAACATAAAAGTAAAATTTATATATAATTACTTGAACTGAACGTTCAAAATAATATTTTGTACTAAAATTTTGTCTTTACTGATGACGAGGTTTCTCACTTGTTAACTCTCCGCTGTCTTTCATCAAAACAGACCAATTTTTCGGGATCAGACGTCCAGGATTTTGTAAATAATTAAGAAAGTAGATTTTTTTTAAGACAATTTTTTTGGGTCGTAAAAATTGTCTGTCCCGGATTAACATGGGAAAAATCTGGTCACTCTACTCCTGTCTGGTTCTCAGCTAAATACTGTCAAAGTGTGGCTTCAACATTCGTTTTTATTAGGAATCCTACAACCTATGAATTATCGACTGCATAAATCTTTTTCTTTCTCTCTTTTCCTTCATGCTCACTTTTCTCGTGCCTCGAACTTTTATTGTTTATAGTAATATTATCATTTTATAAAACTTCATTTGTTAATTGTTAGTAATTATTATTATTTCTGTCTTTGTTCATTGTTCCGACACTATAACTGGGTTTCCTTGTATTTGCTTACTAAATAAATAAAATAAAATAAAATTTAACATGTGTCGGAAATATAAAAATATCAGAAAGTTAAATTTAAAATAAACAGTGCAATTTAAGAAAGTCAAGATAAAAACAGAGTTACTGGTTTCGATCCTCCATTTCGAGGATCATCTTCGAATGCAATGAAATCAAGAATGTGCAGCCTTTTAAAGGAACTGTCCAGTCAAACAGCCAATGAAATTAGGGCAAATCCATTTATTGTCCTCCAAATGAGAGATGGCCGGCGGAAGTTTGAACTGCGCAGCCCTTCCGGTAGCTGATCAATTATGTTTTCCTGTCACAATGGACGCCGTCGTCTGTTTTCACTGAGAAAGACATTTGATAACGCCAAATTAAGACTTCTCTCGACTATTTAGCGTTATTTCAATACCAATTGCTAACAATAAGTATTTATATAAATAAATAAATATATATTATTTATAAATACAATGCTCTTTTGCAAAGTAACAAGCGATTTACCGTAATGGTGGCGTCCTGTCATAAAATCAGACGGAAGTGCCTGACCAGACTAATCGATCATACATGCGCAGATCTCACAAAAACAGGGCGGCCATCTCTCATTTGGAGGACAGTAATATAGGTAGAAACCGGACTATTCCATAATAAACGCAAACCATACGGGTTGTTCTGTCGAATGAGCCTGCAGAGAATAAAAATAGAGTAAATAAAAAACCTTGACTAACCTGAAGATTTTGTGTCTTTTCATCTTTGTGTCTTTTCATCTGAACACTTATGCCACTTTCTGCTGCATTTACTATATTACTCGTATATCGACAACAGATCCCAAATCAAGACAGTGTTTGGCCTTTGCTATTTATGGAGAGGGGGGAAGTACAGAACCCTTACATCCGGATTGTAAAAGTACGTCGTGAAAATCTGGACCTTAGTCACAAATCAATCCTTTCCAAGAAATCAGCATAATTCCGATTTTTGCAATCAAGGAATAACCTTGTTTTTATGTTTGACTCTTCATAACAATACTTATCGTAATCACGCTAAAAATCAAAATAATCTAGGCTAAATAAACTTTCAGCATCAATTAAATTTGGATTTAATTGTAAAACCTTATCTTATCTATATATATAAAAATGAATGTTTCTTTCTTTGTCCTTTATACACTCCTAGGCCCTTTCACTTACCTGCACCAAACTTTGCAGAATTACTCTTTAGGACCCTGCGGAAAAGATAGGCTATCTTAAAACCTGGACCCCCCCCCCCTCAAGGGGTAAAAATCCCTGAAATAGCCAAATATCCACATGGTGGTGACAATGAGAACTAGACAAATATTGTGCAAAGTGAACAATTCGCTCTCCTATGGCAGCAGGTTCATCACACTTGGGTGGGGGAAAGGCGACACAAGGGCCTAAGTGTCCCACCATCGATCGACACCGGGCCCTTACATTTAGGGCACCTTCTCAGGCGCCTCCAAG
>JAFIDM010027300.1:14108-29647 GCA_023159025.1 Thereuonema tuberculata | reverse complement strand
GCTTATGAATAAGCAGAATACCAGGTTTTCAGGCACTGAGAATCTGAGGGCAACTCACCATGAATTGCAACTCATCAAGGTTATAGTTTGGTGTGATATAAAAATCATAACAGTAGTAGAGTCTTACTTTTTTGAGGATGAAGACGACAGTATAATTATGATTGATAGCTGACATCAAGAAATTCTGGGAAATTTTGTGTATCCTGCAGTGAATGACAGGCCAAAGTTACGGTTGCAGCAAGATGGGACAACTGCCCACACGATCGGAGCCATAATGTAGCTGCTAAGGCAGATTTTTGAAGAATGAATAATCTTGTGAAATTTAGATTTCAACTGGCCTTTACATTCATCCAATTTGAGAGCACCAGCCTTTTTTATTTGGAGTTATCTGAAGGACAGGTGTATGTCAATGAGCTCCTGACCATTCAGCAATTTAAAAACAACATTGAGGCAGTGGAACCAGACATGTTAAGAACTGTTATTGAAAATGTGGGTCATTTATACGACATCATTTTCCATTGTATTTTTAGATGATGAAGCAACTTACGGGTCACAGTGTATAAAAAATGTCAATACAATTAGTCATTGTTTTTGGTAAAAGAAAAGAGGTTTACCTACCACATTCAATTAACTGGATCAAAGCAGAAACCAAGGATAGGCAGAATTTGGTAGACAGTCTACTCACGACATACTGAAGTTTAAGATCTTCCAGAGATTCGTCTTTAGTTTTATTATTAAACCTGAAATAAACAAATAAGATTTCTTATTTTTCATTACTATATGTCTTGGATTATATATAAATAATAAAAATAAATTATAGTTCACTCCTATCTTATTTTTATTTTCTTTTGAATCTAAAAATCTGACAAACAGGTACAGCAAACAGTAACATATATAAGATTTTTAATTTAGCTTTTATTATACAGTAAAACCTCGTTAAGTCGTCGCTCAAGGGACCAAGCATTTTTGAGAAAAAAAAAACAAAAACCACTGAACTACAATATTTTTATGAATTGCTGTAGGATTCGGGGAGAAGAAAAGATTTTCAGAAATTAATACATGTAAATGAATGAGTGGAAAATAAAATAAAATAAAAAAAAAAAACACTTTATACTTACCACATGGATTATTTTTAAGCAAGTAAAATAAAATAAAAACAGTGTTGATTGATGAAGGTGCTGATTACTGGAAATAAATAATTGTGGGCGGTAAAGTTATCGACAATGATGCAACATTTCTTTTCTGATGCGAAAACTGAGAATCCAGTTTACGAATATGTCGTTCCCAAATCGTTGTAGTCATCCATGCATTTGAATTTGCTTCATATTCAACTGGCAGGGATCTAACGTTTTTAAAGCAGCGTGGCTTTTTGCTTTTGCCTATCACAAGTGGTTTAAGTTTCTCATTTCCACTCATATTAACTCCAAGCAGAAGTGTCAGGCGTTGTTTGCTTGCTTTTCCAGAAGTGCACTTTTCACCCTTAAATGATAAGAGTTTTATCAGGCAAAGAAGGTAAAATAAGCCTGTTTCATCCAGATTAAAAATATTTGATGCATCAAACCTAGATAAAATGTCTTTAAGAACATTGTTCTTCCAGTCTTCTATAGCATCACCATCAACAGCTGCTGCTTCTCCGCAAATCGTTTTAAAAGAAAGGCAATGTCTGTCTTTGAAATGTTCCAGCCAAGCATTGCTGCCGCCGAAATCTTCCATGTTCAACACCTTAGCAATTTCCATGGCTTTTGCTTTGATAATCACGGCAGAAATTGGCACATTTTGCGATCTGGCATATTTTAGCCATCGAACCTACAACCTCCTCGATCTCGTCAAACTTCGATTTCCTCATTCTCTTTCTTTTGTCTTTGCAGTCAGCTTCTTCAATGAAAGAATATCGTTTAATATAGTCCTGGGAATATGATATTCTTTGGCAAAAGCTGTTTTCGAAACATTTGATTTTTCAAAAAGTGCAATTAAGTCACTTAAGTTTTCGTTTCCCTGACATGTTACAAATGTAATCAAACCACGAAATTGCAAGATTAAAAAATAGCCCTTATAGCGGAGCTTACTCGCTATGAAATGAAATCACACTCACAAGTCAGTAGCGGCCAAGAAAGACAAGAAAGAAACACTCAGTAGCTGCTTGACAAAGAGTTGTGGTGAGAAGTGTGTAATTTCCCAAGTGAATTTCCCACGTGAAAATTCCCCGTAAAGACTAGGCTTTCTTAGAGTGAAGGGGCGGGGCTGAAAAGATAGCAGGCAAAATTGAGAATAAAGATGCTTTTCGCCTGTGTTGAGGGTGACGAGTTATCCGTAGTAGAATTAAATTTGGTGACGAGTAAAAGAGGGTTATTTTACATTATTGTCTATGAGACTTTGTCGGGACCAAAGGAAAACGATGACTTAAACGGAGTGACGACTTAATGAGGTTTTACTGTAATATACAATCTCTTTGTCTGTCTCTCTCTCTCTCTCTATATATATATATATATATATAGAGAGAGAGAGAGAGGGGTCTAGAACTATGTACTCACTCTTTGATAATCAATATATCGGGAACAAAATGACATAGATGTACAATTCTTGTGCCGTAGTGTAGTTTAATCATTGCTCACACGAGTCATTAAAGGTGTTCAAAGTGACCACCATCAACGGCAGTACAGCATCGATGGCGCTGAACTGCTGAGTGAATTGCGGATGTCAGTGTCTGGTGTGATGGCTGCGCACGATGCTTCGATGGAATCTCGTAGCGCTTCCAGTGTAGCTGGCTTTTGCCCATAAACTTCATTCTTCAAGGTCCCCCACAGCTAGAGGTCCAGGGGTGTTAGGTCGTGGTTGTTATTCAATGGCACCTCTGCCACCTACCCATCATCCAGGTACGGTGGCATCCAAGTATGCCCTGACATCGCCATAGTAGTGAGGTGGAGCACCATCTTGCTGTAACATCTCTCGAATGGCAGAGAAAATCGACGTTTGTAGCATATGGAGATACGTCTCATCAGCTACAGTAGCTTCAAAAGAGAAAGGACTGATCAATCCGTGAGATGATAAACCACAACACACATTAACACCTGGTAGATTCACTTCCCTGTTTACGTGAACGTGTGAATTGACAGGAGCCCAGTTCACACTAAAGTTCATATTGTAGCGGAAATTTCATCAATCAACCCAGAATAATTATTATTGATAGGTCAAGAACACTAAGGCATTAAGAAGGAGCATAACAAAAAAGATTAGCAAATATACTAGAACCATCCGACTTATTATCTATTACGATCTAGATTCTTAACTGAAGTATCCGCTAAGAATTTGTAATTTGTAGTTAACAGCTGGCAATAATGAATTTCACAGAAAGTGCGGACTTTATATTTAGAACTTACGAGTCCTTACACAATTAAATAGATATAAAAATTTTAGTTGAACTCACCCAAAAAACAAAATACTAAGAGGAAGAACAAATGATGACAGTCTCTCCGTTAATAGTTCCTCTAATTTGTTGAAAGGTAAACCATGATGGAGCCAAAATTTTATTACCTAAAAGAAAATAAGTCAGAATATTTTTTTTACAAATTATCAACTAAATTATCTTATTACAAAAGTAATTGAATTTATATAAAATATTTTGTAGATAGATTTAACAAAACTAATTAAAAGAATCAGTTTATCTTACAGTAATACAGAACAACAGATTAGCTAGTTAACAATACATTTATTCAAACTTATTCGATAAAAATTAGTCACTCTACCATGTAATAGCTCTCTTCAAATACATTATAGCAAGAGTCACGTGTGTACTATTTAACATCAAATGTAGTCAATAATAGCACTCTCAATATGAGATTGTGATGCCTATTTGATGTTATACTTATAAGTTCCACATTCATCCATGGTTTTCAGGTGGATTTCAATCCAGTGTATAAAGAGGCCAGTCTTAAGTGTCGCAAAATTACCTCATGCTAATCAGATAAAGTTTCAGCCCTACTGGATTGTCTGCGCTGTAGTCATTCTTCAAATGATACAAAAGACAACATTTGTGTTCAGTTCATGAAAGAAGAGCTTTTGATGACATTATTTCCTTATGGATTGATGTTTCCAGGACGTAACAGCACCATCTATTGCTAAGATTCCTAACTGAAATCTTATAAACATTACAAAAACATTCTGGTTTTTGTAGTTTCTACAATTACAAATACATTTCTACATTAACGTTATTATTATTTTAATAACATTAAACGTTCCACTCTATTCCCCTTGCTTGGCTACGCAAAGTTTGTCCTTTCTTGGTCACGCTTATGCAATCACAAAACGACACCATCTTGGACTGACTGCTCAGAGTTCAAGTTGATGTCATGACCGGTGACGTTTGTTCAGGACAAAACCAAGCGCTACGTAATGACCATATATGGCAAACCCTTCTTTTTTGAAAACTACTACAGAATCTCTCTATGTATCCTTCCTCAATTAACTGTCTTTCGATAATATCACAGATATAGATACAGCTTCAATATAGGCCTTTTGCAATAAACAGTTTTATAGAAATAGACAAATGCGACTCATATACCAGGAAATGGTTCTCTTAGTTGCCAGCAGTACAAGCATCTAGCCCAATGAAACAACCAATCTGCTCAATATGTAGCCGACGTCAAAAGTATTTTCCTAATATTTAAGAAATTCTTCTTTTTTTTTTCAAAACAGACTGTATGCTGCTTAGTAGCCTGAAGTAAATCCTTTCTAGTTTCAAATTGGATTAAGTATGAACAGTCAACATTAGAACAAGGACGAGCAAAACTATTCTCCAATATATTGAGTTATTACTTGTTAAATCAGTTTTATTTATTATACATTTCCTTTCAATTTACAATTCGGAATAAAAATAATTTATTTTTTTCCCCCATTATATACAAGATGTGACCCATCAATCAAAATGTGAGTCCATTCTTGGTCTAAAAACACCAAGTTACAATTTGGCATTACTATTAGGACATACAATTACTGAATGCTACTATTCTTATGTCTCTTTAATAAAGGAGCGTGAACACGGAAATCATTTCATTCAGGGACTTTTATTATTCTGCAGAGGTAGTCATATGTCTGCATAACATCAATTGTTCCATTGATAAGGCTATCAATCATAAGCAAAGGTAACAGTTAACAATTATTATATCACCACCGCTGAAGTTGATGATTTCGTATTTGTTTTTTTAATTAATCTCCTGAACTGAAAATGGTAGGACTTTTCAATGCCAGGATTTGAGAAAAAAACAAAACTATGAAAGACATTCCAAGATGAAACAAATTGAGAATCTTATTGATGGACTTTCACATTCCATCTGTAGGAATATCGTATCTAATTTTGTGATGATATCAAACATGGAGTGATCTGAAAATGTTAATACACACAAATCTACTAATTCCTGCATGAACTATGATATTATCTAATGATTAAAGGCATCCGTGGATTCCATTCCATTTTCATTACGGAATATTCCTGAATTAACACATAACCATACACTTACTTGTTCTAATAGTTTCCTGATTTCAGTGGACCCATTTTCTATAAACCTAAAAATGAAATTATTTAAAATAATTTATCAGTAAGAGTAAATAAATAATATAAGATATTAAAATTAAACAGAAAAATGTATATTTTTAATTACTGCTTTGTTTGTAGGAATTATGAACTGTAATTGACTTATTAAATTAAATGAAGTTTATAACATCTAAACAAGTGAAAGATTTCAGTGTATTTATGTATATAAATGCTTCATGAAGTAATATTATTAAATTTTGACATTGGCAATTTAATTATTAAGATTTGCTCAGTAGTCATGTAAAAGTGAACACAAATAAGGGTGGGTGGGTATAACCAAAAAATATAGTACATATATTGATGCAAGGGCCAAAAACCTTTCCGGATTGGTCAGTTAAAACCCACACTGATTGGCCGATCCGGGAGGTCATGACCTCATGTGATTGGCTCCCTCTCCCAATGGGAGATCTAACACAGATCTCCAACCTCACTTGACCCGTCGCTGAGAATCTAATCTTTGGGTGCTTTATAACTTCGACCCTTTTCAGAATCCACTGAAACTATATATATATATTTGTAAATTCTTGTAAATAAAGTATGTGTATATTATAATGCTGAAACGTCCCTAGTTGACTCTGCTCTTTTTCGACCACGCATCAATAAATTGTCAGGTAACAAAAATCATAGTTGATCAATGTTTAATCCTTGTAATAAGTATATTTCGAGTTTTGTAATATTTACCTTTCTCAAGTAAAAATAAAAATGCATTAAAAAAAGCATCAATACTACTTCTATTATAGTTTTGTTTGTAAAAGGATTCCAACATTTTACTATGAGATATCAATGTTCTGAAAATAAATAATCATTCACATAAATTATAAATGTCCATTGGATTTATGAAGTAATTTTATGAGTTATATGATAGGGGGGGGGGGGGTTATGTTCTTGGAAAATGTAATAAGCATCTCTATAACATTCCTGAAACAGGTTTGTTATTACTGATACAATGAGCTGAATTGAAATATTTTGAAGTTTTGTTTTTAGCTTCTCATACTGTTAAAGTGCCTCACATAATATAGTTTAACACTTTTCATCCTTTCTACTTATTTATTTAGGTGTTTTAATCAAAGAATATTATGTTACAGTAGAGTCTCGTTAATCCGGACTAGATGGGACCGGACCCTGACCGGATCATCAAAAGTCCGGATTAAACGTAATTTGCCTTAAAATGCACATAACACAACTTTTAGATGGCTAAAGCTAAAAAAAATTTGGTGTTTTTTCTTTCCCTACAACTTACTTTTAGTTTTAATACTATGCACTGCTTATATAGACATAAGTGTTTAACCTAAAAAAACTGATGTAGGATTATCAAATGTAGATCCATTGGTTGAATTAAAGCAGTGACGTTCGGGGGCAGAAATTTCACAAAAAATGTCCCCCTTTTGCAATTCTTCTTCAGGAGGGTGGCACTGTCTATGAACAACACAGCTTTTTATGGGAGTTTTTTCTCTTTCAAAAAAATTCTCTCTCTTTTTTTTTTAATCCTGTCAGGATTAACCAGATGTCCGGACTAGCGGGACTCTACTGTAGTTACAAAATGTAAATTACATTATTTAAACTCTTACTCCTTCTTAAAGAATCAGTTAAACAATTCTTTTTCAAATTTAAGAAACATTTTCATTATTAATGATTAATATGATAAAACGATCCGAGCAAAAGTTGAGAAGGATTTGAGAGAACAGCAGTATGGTTTCAGACGTGGGAGATCTACAGTGGATCTCATTTTTGCAGTGAGACAACTCCAAGAACATCACTATGAATTTGGCGAGGATATTTGGATGGCCTTTCTAGACATAGAAAAGGCGTATGATAGTGTGTGTAGGAAAAAGGTGTGGGAAGTAATGGGGAGTATGGGGGTGGATAAAGGGACTGTTTGTAGAGTGAAGGAGATGTATTGTGGAAGTGTGAGTTGTGTGAAAGTGGGAGGGGAAAGAACTGACTGGTTCAAACAAAAGAGTGGTCTGAAACAGGGTAGTGCACTGTCACCCCTGCTCTTCATTGTGGTCATGAATGAAATTTTGACGCGGGTGGCGGAAAGAGTTGGGGAGGATAAGATGAAGGCAATGGTGTTTGCAGATGATCTGATGGTCTGGGGAAACAAGGAGGAGGAGATTCAGGAGCAACTGGAGGCTTGGGAGGAAACGGTGGGAGAATATGGGATGAGATTCAACACGGGTAAATGTGAGATTCTGTTGACGACCAGGAAAAGAAATAGACCGGTGAGTGGGATTACTCTTGGAGGAGGACTGCTGAAGAGGGTGGAAAGTTTCAAGTACTTGGGAAGTGTGGTGGAGGAGAACGGAAGAAATGACAGAGAGATCACAGAACGTGGCAGATAGGCAGAAGCTTTCCTGAGATGCGTCAGGAGTTTGGTGTGGAGTAAGGATGTCCCGCAAAAAAGTAAAGAAGTGTTGTACCGATGCTATTACGTCCCTATACTGACATACGCATCGGAAACTTGGGTAATGAAGAAAAGAGAGGTTAGCAGATTGACAGCTTGTGAGATGAAATTCCTGCGGGGTAGGTTAGGAGTTACTAGAAGAGATAGGGTGAGGAACGAAAGGATTAGGGAGATAGTGAAAGAGGAGCCCCTGCAGGAAAGGATTGAGACATCTAGATTGAGGTGGTATGGGCACTTAAAGAGAATGGGGGAGAAGAGGATTCCCAGGAGGATGCATGAGATGAGGATACAGAAGAAAAGACCAAGGGGAAGACCAAGAGATAAATGGATTAGAGGAGTGGAGGAAGGTGTCCGAAAAAGGGGGGAGGACTGGAACAGGGTGACAGCGGAAAGATGGTGGGAGATAAGAACTAGGTGGAGAGGCTTATGTTCCCAACAGACCCAGCCTGAGGTTGGAAGCTGTAATGGATGAGAGAGATGATAAAACGAGCTGAATTTAAACAAAGGAGTAAAATTGGAGGAGTTTTGAGTTAATATATTTTCAGTGGCAGTTAAAAATGTCCACATGTTCTCAGTATTTTATGGAGTTTTTATGATTAATTTCTTAAACTTTCAACAATGGCAGATAAGAGTAGACCAATGTAAGGGTTTTATCAAAGCTCCTAAGTGCAAATATACTGAATAAGATTCCTATGCTGAAACACAAATGTAAAATACTTTTATAAAATATGCACTGTAGTATGGAAAAATATTCTTTATAAACAATACACGAAATGATTGATTATGATAAAGGGTAGTTAAAGTGTTAGTTAAGAGGGTCTGTGGGAACCTAACTTAATTTTTATTCCCCTCATAGGATGTACATTTCAGCAACTGCGGGTTTTCCAAAAATCTAATCCCTGTGGTTAATGAGATTTGAGTGTAATTTATTTGTTGGGAAATAACAGCGAATGGATTTCGGTAAGGTTGTTCTATTTAAATAGAAAATAACGACAATTACTTCTGTGTAAGAATAAATTTATCTCAAAACTGAAAAGAAAACAACAGATTTATTTGTTTACTTTTATACAGCAGTTAATAAATATTAACCAAACTGAAACTTTCTACTAAACTTGTCATCTTTTGACTTAGTTTTAGAGTTACCATTCGAATGCACTATTTTCATTTTTACTATACAATCTACTAGACTACACTACAATGTATTAGAATCCATCACACAAACTTCTTCAAATTATTTATTAAAGTAATAAATAATATGAAGAAGTTTGTGTGAGGTTCTAATAAATAATATGAAGAAGAACGAACTAAGAAGGAGCTATGATATAACTAATCTACAATGGATTACATAAAATGTCCTTTAATTCTTACCTCAAATAGAAATCAATAATGGTTAGGAGTAATGATACGGCTTCATCCTTGTTAGTCACATGACTATTCAAAGCTTCGATCTGATAAATTAAACTCTGTTTTAAAAAGAAGAAGAGAGAATTGATTACAGATTTGTATCGGATTATTTTTACTGTTAAAAATTTTTTCTTTAAGAGTTTAACATGTGTTGAATATATTTATGAAATGAGTAAACCATTGACACACACATGTAGGAAACAATAATGTCTATTAAAAATTATGAAATAAGTATACATTACATAGATGGGCTTGAGGGTTGGACGTTTCAAAATCCTAAGCGGATTGTCATTCTCAATGGAATTAATTATGTAAATGGAATCTTTCTCAAAGGAATTCCGTTGAGAATGGGAATCCACTTAGGATGTCGAAAAGTTCGGCCCTCCAGCCCATTTAGGTTATGCATTCTTTTGTTCATAATTTTTAATATACATTATTGTTACCTACATGTGTTAATGGTTTACTGATTTTCAAGAAAAAAAAATTATATTAAATTTTCGATAAAATTTACCTGATGGTATTGTTTTTCAAGTAAACACACTTTGGAAGCTGCCTGAAAATTCCTACATTCAACAGCTTTACCGATTATTTCCATAGGATGATAATAGCCACGAAAATGCTGTAAGAAATATTTCCATTAGTTTTCAAGTTAATGAAAAAACTAAATTGCGTATCTATAAGTTATCTTTTAGATCCCTATCTTTTAAACTTAATTCTATTAAAAAAGTAAAGATAAAAAGGTATTATTGTACTATCTATACATAATTACAATTAACATATTTACAAATTGACAGTTCTATAATTAAATTACATAACTTAAAATACAACTATTATCATTACTTTCAGCAATAGATGCAGAGTTTTACATCCAAAAGGAGGATTTTCATAATTTGGAAGTTGAGGCAAACTCTCAAACATCCAGCCCTGCTGTTCGTTGAGGTCTTCATCAAACTAATTAGTAAAAAGTGATAATTATGAATTAGGACAAGATATAGTTTTTAATAGTAAATAAACTCACAGTACATTAAAAACCCTACAAGAGCTTATTTATCCAAAACAACTATTATTTTAAGATTAATAGAAAAATATAAAAAAAAAAAATAGAAATGAATTAATTTCAGCAAAATAAAGTATTTGAATAAAATAAGCTTATTTCACAGTAAAACCTCAATTATTCAGCACTTTATTATTTAATAGTATATTTCAATGAAATGGAGACTTAAGTTTTTTTTTCTTTTTTATCTAGGGATTGTGGGGGGTTAGGCTGACCACTGAACCTAGCCCTGTAGGTCATGGAATGCAAGAACCTTAAATATCCCACCACCCCTTAGGCCTGCAATAGGATTCTTTACCTACTACACTGCAGTAAAAAACCTATAACTGCATTTGGCGTAAGCAGCATATTTGTTGTTCTGGCATTTTCATTGTAATCTCTTGGCAGTGCTAACAACTATATTTTGTAGAAATACCACAGCCAATATTCCAAGCTTAAAACAGATGAGATTTTTCAAAGTTTTATGAGCTTTTTTTTATATTATAGCTACAATGATTACAATAAATTATTATTCATGTTTTTTTTCCTGATAATCATACTATTGACAGGCGAAAACCTAATATAATAACAAAATAATTACTTTGAGTATTAGTAATACTAATACGAAGAAAAATAGTTTAAATAATATTTTCGTATGTTCACTCTTATTTTCACCATTTTAGAGTCTTATTCATTGTAAAACATGAGCTTAGAACATCTTTGCAATCTTGTGTTTTTGAAAAATTTCACGGTATTTCAAAAATGTGGCCTTTGTTTTACTTCCGTGAATATTTCACGGGTTGCACCTAGTGTACATTAATTGACAGAAAGGATTTGCATTTTTTTGAAAAGAATTTCCAGTTTATGAAGCTTAGCTTTCGTGCTGTCTTTACTGTCCAAAATTCTACACTTCTGTCAGAAGCATCTAGTTGCTATAATTTGCACCTCCTAAGTTTATTTGCCGTAACTGACATAATCAGATAGTTTTGCTTTCTATGTCTCCTTGAAGTAGTAATTCAATAAAAGTCCTGGTTTTTCTAATTTCAGCCTCATAAATCATCAATCTCCAAAAATTAGCAAAAACAAAATTTAGGAATCTCTTCTGATTCTCGCTTCTGCAATGGCCGTAAGTACTGCTGTCTCTAGAACAACTAATGACGATAACCACAACATTTCTTTGGTATATTTGCATTGTTTATAAATCAAGAATAAACTACTGAACAAGTGTAAAACATTAGAGTGGATGATGACTGAAGAACCAACAAACAGTATCATGAAATTAGATTCGAATAATTAAAAAAAAAAAAATGTTTATGGTATTATTTTCAGAAAAATTAGTTTCGCATTTTTTGCAAGCTAAATTGGTAAATAGTGTAACGATTTATATTTTATATTTATTGATTTATAATGTATTTTTAACTATAATTTTATTTTAAAATTCTCTCAGTATTTTTCCGTTGAACTGACCGTTAGTTTTATGACAGCTCAGTTCAACGACCTCGACCACCCCCTCTCCAACTTTCACCCTTCATCTATTTTTTTTAACTCTTCTCTTTTGTTTGTCAAAACTTACCAATTGAAGCTATTTCTTTGTTTCCAACTATTCCTTTTTGTATAAAAAGCCCTGTTTTAAAATAAAAGTTAGAGAGAACTTCCAAAATTCCATTCCGACAGTTTGCCATCCTTTGTACCCACAAACAAAATTACAATAGTTTCTAATATGTTGCTTTGTGTCAGCTGTCGTCACAAGTATAAAACAAAATCTGAAATAAATGCCATGATAAGCAAGCAGTGAACTAGACAAATACAACACTGATCACTGTTATTTTCATCAAAACTTCAATGGAATTTGTAATCATTAGTATTGCTTTATGTAATTTAAGGGTCATACAGGGTCATTCAGTTTATAAGTTTACATTAAATTTTAGAAAATTTTTTGAGCTTTAAAGAGTGACTTTACACCAGCATGTACTTTGAATAGTTCTGTACCATTCTTAGGCAATCTCTTAAGAACTAAAACTTTTAGCAAAAGATTTTGAACTATTTTAAAAGAAAATAAACAATTACTAAATGAACATGATAAAAAAATTAATTTATATAATAAATTTTCAGAATGTTATATACATTAAATAAAACTAATTAAAAATATCTTTGATAGATACTTAGTGGACAGGTTAAAAGTCAGTAAAAAAACACTTTTTAATTAAAGCAGGGAAATATGATTGGTGACAAATCTATCAATTCTCTGATTTAGTAGAACTTATTTTTATTTATTTTTAATTGCTTATCTCATTCCTTTTTATTTTTTCACTGAATAAAAGAAAATAATAAGATGATAAAAAGAAGAAAGAGTTTATGTTGACTTATTTTATTATTATTTTCATTATTATTAGATATAAATTGTAATAAAATCCAAAACTTACTGAACCATCTGCTTCAAAACTGAAGGTTGGTTCATATTCAAAATTGCTGCTGGGCGCAACTAAACCAAGAATTTCCTGGGGTTTTACGACTCCCCATTGAGCAGAATTTCTAATTTGTACAATACGTTTATTTGTCTTGATTGTAATGAGTTTCCCAGTCGGTGCAACTCCAGGCTTGTTTTCTGATTCAACATCTGAGCCAACCTATAAAAGTTAGGAAACAATTATTATTATAAAAGCAGACATCTTACCATGCAGATTTAGTAATGGATCCCACTAATATCAATTTTACAAAACTTCTCTTGCTTATATCATCAAAGTCCATTACATAATTAACTTACAAATTCAAATGAATTAAACATTAATCTTAAATTAGTAAGATTGGCATAAATTATCGAAAAACAGACATAAAAAATGCATAAGCTAAACATGATTCTATCAAACTTTTATTTTTTTTATATATATTTTAAGGGTATGGAGTGGCTGGGAAAAAGGAAAGGCTAAAGCAAGTGGATAGGTAATAAATTTCTTCATTTTTCCGTCCAAAACAATAAATAGCAATACATAAAAATTGCAAATTTTGTTTTAATGTAATCACCGGAATCGCAGTGGAGCCTCAAAAGCAAAACAACAACAATAAAAAACTCTCTAATAAAAAATATTAGTGAGAAAATTCTTGTGCCAGCAGTCCACCGGCCTCCATGGCGATTCCGATGATTATGGTGACTCGCTCCTAGCTGACGATCGCCAACGAGCATGAAACAGCTGTTCTAGGATGTCATTTAGTAAACATGTGGTTTCATCCATTTTTGTTTTAACATCTTCACTTTGCATTATTATTATTATTTTTAAAAATGAACATTTTGATAGCATATTTTGTATGGAATTTTATCTATGCTACTATTTATAAAGCTGAAGAGTTTGTGTGTTTGAACGCCCTAATCTCCGGAACTACCAGTCCGATTTGAAAAATTCTTTTTGCTTTAGATAGCCCATTTATTGAGGAAGGTTATAGGCTATATAACATCACGCTACGACCAATAGGAGCGGAGCAGTAAACATAAATGTCAATCAATGGGTGCGGCGGCGGCTTGGCTGCACAACGAGAACCGAACATTATCGAGAAGGGCCGAATTTAATGTGGGTGACACCAGGGGGCTACAGCTCGTGTTGTATGTTCTCATAAATAAGTCAATATTAGAAAAACATTGAGCTTTTTTTCTACCCTATTTCAATTTCCAGACACTGCTTCAGCTTTACGATGGAAACAGAAATTATGGATCAAAATAGGCCTACCCAAACGTAGGTTTCCAACATGTGATGTCAGGTGCGATACATTGCAAAAGTGTCCAGCTAATAAGTAGAACACTTTAAAAATATTAAAGGAAATGCACACATTTACACAGTAGATTAATCTACTGTGAATAGGGTGAGGTTTTGCAGTAAATTATCTTAAACAATACCACATTCCTTATGGAATGATATCAATAGTTTATATATATACAAAAATTTTGTTGCTGGATCGTATTTTGCTTAAATATATATGTATGCATAAGTGATATGTTAAACCTCATTTTTTCCCCCCAAAAAAATAGCATCAAATATACTGTATTTATCTAATGAAAATAGAATACATATATCTAATATTGAAATATCTTGTTCATAATAAATACAAAGCTTTTTCAAATCTATAATTTTTTTATAGATTGTTTTTGGATCAACAGGATAGGAATTTCTTATTTCCATTCAACCCAGAAAATCAAGAGAATACTGTAATATATATTGTACTCAATAGAATAAATGGTAACTGTAAAATGGACAGCTATTGTGACTCTTTTAAAACCACTGCTTTGAGGTTGTATGTATGTATTGCCGGTACGCACCGAAGTGCGCGCTTCGTATCCGAAGCTTCCGTGTTCCAGGGAGCGCTAGTGTTCCCAAGATGGTGAACCCCTAGCAGACTCCCCAGAATTTCAAGGGAAAGATACTGGGGTGGTTTCCCATGGCCTTCCCCAGGACGCCATTAAGGAATGACGTCAGATCGAAGAGAAAGTGAAGAAGAGGCTGGACAACACAGGAAAGGAAATTGAAACAACCACTGCCGGGATTCGAACCCAGGTACTGGCTCACTGGCCGCCACGGCAGACCGCCGCCGAGACCGCACGGCCACGCCAGCACGGCGCTTTGAGGTTACCGATGTATAATATTGATGTATAAGATGCCAACAAATATGAGATGCAAATCTCCTATTGATGAAGGTTGAGTCATCATTTTAAAGGATTGAAGAACTTGTTTATATAGATTATACACTTCATTTAAACAAAGTTAAAGGTAACCAGACAACAGCTAGTTTAGCTACTGGTAACCTACACTTTTGATTTAAGACCCCATATTTTTAAACATGGTGCTGTATTATTATTAATATTTATTTATCTGTTGCTTTGAATGTGCTGACAGGGCTTTGAACTTCCGCAAAACATAAAACTGATTCCTAAATGGAGAAATGTAAATTGTGACTATCTAGCTAAAATGTTATTATTTAAATTGCTAGCGCTGAGAGTTGAAACTCCCAGAATGCAAAGCAGATTATAGATTGTCCTTTCCTGGCCGTTCGCTAACATTCAAATAGAAGAGAAGCGACCTCTTCTATTTGAATGTTAGCGAACGGCCAGGAAAGGACAATCTATA
>JAFIDM010027299.1:0-22705 GCA_023159025.1 Thereuonema tuberculata | reverse complement strand
CTGCCTCCTGGACCATGGGGTTTACCGATTATAGGATATGCACCTTTCCTCCAAAAGTATTTCATGGAAGAACAACTTATAAAACTGTCCAAGAAGTTTGGCGACGTCTTTTCCTTTCGATTGGGGCAGAAGTAAGTACTTTATTTATTAGACATGATATTCCTTATTAATGGAAGTAACAGCAGTGATATTGGCGAAATGAAAATAAGTAGATTTTAATTATTATGACTATTAATATTGTTTCCAACATTAAATTAATGATGTTTTAAGTCCAAACTTCTTTCTGATTTCCTTTCTATTTATTGTCGTATTAAGAAATAAACATCATCTTCACAAAAATATGTCAAGGAAAGTGTGTATGTAATATTGGACATCTCTGTAACTATTTCATTGTTTAGAAAAACTAGAAAAAGGAAAGAAGAAAAGACTTTTCCGAAAATTTGGTTACTAAATGTATTTTATAATATATTTTTGTGAAGATGATGTTTATTTGTTTAATTAATAATGATTTTTAAAACAAAGAAACAAACTATAGTTGTTTTTTTTTAAACTAATATCAGTTAATAATGCAGTTTACTATCAAGAAATGTTATTATTATGAAATTAAAGCCGTTTAGGCTGAGCCTGGTGATCATCAGTGCAGCCTTCCACCAAGCTGATGTTTCTAAATCTGGGTTCGAATGCCATGGATGTTTTCTTTCATTCGTGGGTTTGCTTCTGTTTTGTCTCTCCTTTCTCAAGAAGCGGCGTGCTATGTTAGATTTATAAGAGGCTTAATAAAGGCAGCCATACTAGTGAAATAAACCTAATATAATAATAATAATATAAAATCACACACTTACTCTACATGGATGACATTAAACTCTATGCCACAAACAATGCACAACTTACTAATTTACTACAAGCCACCACACAGTTCACCAAAGACATTGGGATGGAATTTGGAATTGACAAATGCAAGTTACACATAATACGTGGGAAGACTTCAAATTTGGAGGGTTTTGAACTGGACCATGGTTTGGCCATCCAATCCATGGAAGAGGGAGAGACCTACAAGTACCTGGGCTTCCAGCAAGCACGCGTCATTGACAACGCAAACATCAAAAATGCACTGAAGAACACATACCTTGCTCGAGTTCACAAAATCCTCAAAACACAACTCAACGCCAGAAATAAAATTAAAGCTATCAACACTTTTGCCGTTCCCACACGAACATATTCGTTCGGCATAATTCCATGGACAAACACCGAACTCGAAGCGCTACAACGCGCAACACGCACTACATTCACGAAACACAACATGCACCACCCCAAGTCCGCTACGGAAAGGATGACTCTTCCCCGCAAGGAGGGAGGCCGAGGACTCATCAATCTCTTCACCCTACACGAAAAACAAGCATATACACTTAGGGAACATTTCCACCAAAGAGCAGAAGACTCCTCACTTCACTCAGCCATTGTCAAGGCTGACACACACCTCACACCCCTGAACCTCGAAAACTGTTCTCCAACACTCACCACCCCTGACACCCACACACAGCAGCTGCGTGAATCATGGGCTCGTAAGGAACTCCATGGCAGACATCATCACGAACTCAGCCAGCCTCATGTCGACATGGAAGCGTCGAACAGATGGCTGACGAGTAGTGAGCTGTTTGGGGAGACCGAAGGGTTCATGACCGCAATACAGGATCAAGTCATCTCCACACGCAACTACAAGAAACACATTCTACACGATGCAAACACATATGACGACAAATGCAGGAAATGCCACACTACGCATGAGACGATCGACCACGTGATACCAGGCTGTCCCCTTCTCTCTCAAACAGACTACCTCCACCGAGACAATCAGGTAGCATCGATCCTTCATCAACAACTAGCACACAAACATTCACTTATTAAGAGCACGGCCCCGTACTACAAGTATATACCACAAAGCGTATTAGAGTTACCCTCATATAAACTATACTGGGACCACCCCCTTCACACAGACAAAACCATACATCACAACAAACCAGACATCACACTTATTGATAAGATCAACAAACAGACCTATCTAATTGATACTGCAGTGCCTATCAGCAAGAACATGCAGAAAACTCAAGCAGACAAGATCTGGAAATACACTGATGTAGCACACGAGCTCCAGAAGCAGTGGAGGCAGGATCGAGTACGTGTTGTACCCATCGTTCTGTCTGCCACTGGTCTGGTGCCTCACACATTGCACCACAGTCTCAGCACACTGGGACTTCACAAAAACACTTATGCACAACTGCAGAAGGCTGTGGTACTCAACACTACACGCATAGTTAGGAAATTTATGGACACAACCACACATCCTAATCATTCTTGCACACGTCTTTATACTTGGCAGTATGTGCTTTGGTCCTTGACCCGCCATATTGGTTTTGCTGGGGAAACCCAAGGTTTGAAACATACAAACATAATAATAATATTAAGCAACTCAATCAAGTAAAGATTTCCTCAAAAAAATTACTGAAGATCTCCAAAGCTGTAGACTTTTTTTCTAGTCAATTTTTTTTTAAAATCTGATATCACGTAATACAATACCAGTTTATTAAAATCTATAATAAATATTTCAAAGAACACTTTAATAATAAACTAAAAACCTCTACATCCCAAGGGATATTTCGTGATCCTAAACGGAACTCACTTCTTCATGCCTAAAGAGTTTTTTGTTTATTATTAAAGTGTTATTTGAAAATTTTAAAGGCTTTGAAGTTTGCTTATAATAAATATTTTTAATTTTGTTTGTTAGTTTCGTTGTGGTGCTTTCAAGTTTTGATGCAGTGAAGGAAGCTTTCATAGATCAAGCTAATGTATTTTCAGGAAGACCTCAGAATTACAACCTTTTTAATTGTTTTAGTGATTTCAAAAGTAAGACTATTAATCTATTTTACTAAAATCTTTTATTACACTGTCTGTATGTCCGGCGCAATTGTTAATTATTAGTTTATCTTGCTGAGAAATTCAGATTATTTTCTGTTTTTTTTTTTCTATTTTTTTTCGCCTTGCATGGGATTTGAATCGAGGACCTTCGCAGTCTGGAACGCTCACCATTGGACTACTCCTGGTCCCCCAATTTCCAGCTACTTTTATTCTATTTATTCGCGCGCTTTCAGATAATGAGTATTTAAAAAGACAGGAATTAAAATATCACTTTCTGCCATAACTGCTTGGATTCGGTTCTTCTTGGATTATCTCATACTTAGCAGGGGGAGACGTGGAGGACGGTGGCCCAATTAATATGTATACTAAAAAAGTTTATTTTTGTTTTTATTGAAAGCTTTTACTTTTTGTCATGCTCCTTTCCTTATTTTTTGTAGCGTGAGGAAAGCAGCACTTATGCATCGAAGAGCCATTACATTATGACCACCGCCAGCCTAGATAAATGAGTGCGCGTTTAGAGAACAATCATGGGTACGGAGCAGTATGTATACAATCGCAGAACCGGCTTTCTATTAGTAGTGTGTTCTGTGTCAGAATGGGAAAAGCTGCCGATTTTTCAGAGTTTGATAAAGGACAATAAAGATAGGCACCTAGGAACGACTATCTCTGAAACGGCGCGGTTTGTGGGCTGCTCAAGAGCCGCTGTCATGATTACGTATCAAAAGCTGTGCAAAGATGGCAAAACGATCAACCGTCGTCGTCAAGCTATGTGTGAACCGCAGCTCTTTGATGCCAGAGGCCGGCATTGCGCGCATTGTTCGTAACGACCGCTGGGCTGCAGTTCGACAAATCACCCGCAGCTTCAATTGTAGTGCACACGGCAGTTCATCAAAAACCTTCTTTGTATGGGACTGTTTCGCCGTAGATACCGGCGGTATTAGATAGGTGGTCGTAATGGAATGGCTCATCATAATGTAATGTAATAATTTTCCAAAAGGGAATTTTGCATTTCTTTTTACAATCACGAGATAAAATATGAATTACAGACATGAAAAGAAATAGAAAGAATTTTTACATATAATAAAAAATTGTAAAAAAAAAAAAAAGAATTGAAATGTCCAAACTGTCGGTTTCGAAATGTTTAGTTACAATCTGAAAAGCTGTCTGGAGTTCTTTGTCTAATTTACATTTGTTGCTACAAGTATCTCTTTTATTTCAGCCTTAGATTAAATTAGAATGGGATGAATGTGGGCGGCAGGAAGCCAAGCACCAAGACTAGTAGATCTATTGTCTAAACCCACGAAAATGAGGACAGATGGAGAGAAAGACTGAGAAAGATGGTGGGAGGCTCGCAGGGGAAACGGGAGAACCCAGTGAATACCTGTCCAGCGCGGATCGTCCACCATCACGAAACCCACCTAAGAACCGAACTTGGGACTCAGAGTTGAGAGGCCAGTGTCTAAGCGACAACGCAAACGCCTATTACAGCCATAAGGGATAGAATAAACAAGTTTGGACTGAGTTTTTATCGAAATATATTTCAAGCAAACCAAAGGAAAAAAAAGAGAAAAAAAACATAGTTAGCTATAACTTTCCAACGAAAACAAACGGATAACAAACAAACAGGACCTCTGCTTTGCCACTTCATCTCTTATTCCGCTTCTCCAGCTTCAGCTAGCTATTGCAGATGATTCATGATTTTGTTTAGCATATTTTCCTAGCGAAAGGGTCACAAACTATGTCTGTATATGTTTTTGTGTCGTGTTCGAACTCTTCCCATGGATTTTTAAAGCCAGGAGAGAGTTTCTTAGAAATTTTATATTTCAAATCTTGTCTAAGTTGTTTCTTGTCAACAAATTAGCACGTCTCGTGCAACAAAAACTGCATAGTAACGAAACAATGGATTTTGTCTTATAGGATATAAATCCGTTCAGCTAATTCATTATATTGTGCGGGATGTGATGCAATTAAAAGTTAACGGTTTTACACATGTAAATAATGAGGTTTTAATTATTTTTTTGAGAAAATGGAAATTTTGTTTTATTTCAACATATATTGTAATTTAAAATAAAAAGGGGATTTCTGTTTAGTCGTTTATTAAAAAGTTATTAGGAAAACACCTTTATTCATAGTGATTTATTTTGTTAATCTTACTATTCTGTTGCAGCTGACTACTAACTTAATAATGTTGCCCATGATTCTATAAGGAAAAAAATATGTTTCTACTGGCAAAGGTAAATGTAGAGCCGACCTATCACCTTTTATTTCCAGCACTTTGTTTCCAAATCTTAAATAGAAATAAAATTATATATAGCCGTTACATCAATGAGTATAGGTCATCCGAAAGAAAAATATAAAACAGCATATTTTTTAAATGCACATCTTGAGCGTGTGCTTCATGACAATATAAATTCTGTTACATCATAATTGCATAGGATGTTAACTGAAATTAAATATGGAAGTCATGCTTATATTTATAAATGCATGTAATAGAAGCTTATGTCTGTCACAGCATTGTTTACTGCCATTCAGGCACAGTTTTGTGGCCTGCGTTGAGGCTGACACATCAGGAAGTAGGTTCGAACACCGTAATTCATCATAATTCATAACATTTCGTCATTACTTATGTTGACCATTGATTTGTGACATAACAAATGTGAATCCAGATACATTGATTCCTGGAATTTCATTTTTAATTGGAATTTTCATTGTAATTTTATTGTACCCATTAGTTTTATATAACGTTTTATAATATTTACATATATAGATTGCCAAGCATGATCGATGTTTTCATTGTATGGTTACAGCCGGTAAAAAGCACATGTATTCGTGTACATACAGTTTCAATTTTTTTCCCATAGGCGGAAGTTTTGATTGTCACGTAATTTCATGAAAATTGAACTCGTAAGAATTTTTCATGGAGCATGCTGGGAGCTTTATTATTGTATTTAATTCGTTTATTGTATGTAACCTTCAAGATGGGTACTCAACATATGTACTTGAAACTATAGTCGTTATTTAATAAATTAAGTTATTCAGTTTATAAGCAGGTGCTTCGGCTTAATTTTTGTTTGGTGTGCTGATCTTACATTTTGAAACAATCTTGAAACTGTAACCTACAGATAAATTTATATAAGTTTTTCATTACAGTTTATTTTCTTTCACTGCAGGCGTTGTTGTTACAGATGGATGTGTTTGGAAAGAACAAAGAAGGTTTATCACGAGTTCTCTGAAAGACTTCGGGCTGGGAAAACACAGCATGGAAATCAAAATACAGGAAGAAGTGCAAGTTAGTTGAGTAACTTTGTTTGTGGAAAATTAAATTTAACATTAATATTTGAAGATATGCAAATTACCAACTCAGTACGTAAAATCTATTGCTAATCGTAAAGAATTTGAATTCTATATTTTCGTAATTGTAAGGAAGTTGAAAGTATTATTTCGTAACATCAGAATCTCTGACTTTCATGTAGTATTGGTTTAAAGAAGAATATACTTTTTCATATTCCTACAAAAGAAATTTGAAACGAAGAGTAATATTTGCTTTTTGTGAATGACTTGATTATGAGTGATTTCTTACTAATTTCTTTTGGTCAACTCCCATCAACTACATGGAGATCACCAAAGTTTTACCATCTTATGAATGGTATAAATTCACTAAGAACAAAGAATAACTACTGTTTTAAAGCATTTACCATTTCATAAATATGTATTTTTCAGCAAATTTTCATTGTAGATTTTTTTTAAGTTTATCATTTCCTGGATGGTGTTTTATTGGAATATGTAGAAGATTATAATGATTATTAGTTCATAGTTAATAATACTTTTTTCAAGCCAATGTGAATAATTATCATTAATGTATAAGGTTGGATTCGCTAGTTTTTACATTTTTGATGTTCTGTGATGATGTAGGTTATATAGGCTATTGTTCTTTTCTTAAACCTATGTGCATATAAAGAAATTAAACTTTAGAAACTTCTAGAGGAAAAAACGAAAGAGATTAGAAATAACACATTCAGATGGGCAGTGCCTGTAAAAACTGCTGTTTTTTTTTGTTTTGTTTTTTTGAAAACCTCAGAATCTAAAGACAGTGTCTTGCATCAGTTTTAAGTCTCTATTCAGTAGAAAGATTGCTGTCGTTTATGATATGTGGAAGAGTGATTGTGATAAAAGCACAACTGTGTTCATCTATTCTAACAGATAGTGATTCTTCAAAGAAGATAAGATAAAGTCCTGCTTATTACATGTACTTTATTGTGATACAATATTCCCGGATATATATTTATTAGATTTATTACAAACTTTTGAGCTATTATTAACACAGAGAAGAGGACAAAGAAAGACCAAAGAACTTCCCAACTTCAATAAAAGAAGTCTTTATTTGTAAAATATTTCTTTATTATTCAGAAGATTAAGAAATAGTAAATATGAGGAAGCCAGGTGTGGCAAAGTTTATCAGAAAATTAAAAAAAAATCAGGTTCTCTTTATAAAAACTACTTGTTTTATTTTCTAAATTTTCCTGAACATAGCAGTAGTGAGACTGAGGGAAATAAGGTTTCAGTATTATGGAATGAATATCTACCATCGTTAATACTGTATATAACAATCCTTAATCTTATCTCTCTTTTACTAATCATTATTTTAATATTTTTTTTCGAATTATCCATTAATGTTGATTAAGTTGAAATACTTACTAATAATACATGTAATTTGACACTTAGTGAGAATTCCACAAACCAAATTTTAAGATCACAACTATCAGCTTTTGTAATTAGCTTTTCTTTTATGAGTATTTAATTATTAAAATTATTTAAGGAAGTGAATTCTTTTTTAGGTTGTGCTGGCTATTCTACAGGGAGGAAAGCAAAAAACGCAAGAATTGAGAGCACTTTTCAACTTCATGGCCACAAATATTATTTGTTTTTTGTGTTTTGGAAAAAGATATGAATACAGTGACGAAAAACTCCATTTTATGATGAGACTCATGAATAAAGTCTTGGGAGATGTAGCCAATGTGGGTCTTCTCGATTTGTTTCCAATTTGTAGGTGAGTATACTTCAAAGATTAAAATTATTGATAACTTACTAATAACTGCACGTCTTAGTATCGCTAATGTAAAAGGGATTAATTTTAAACTGATTAAGAAAAAAAGTATTAGCTGTTAGAAAAGAGATCAACAAAGTAATTAAAGAAACTGAAGAAAGGTACTTTTCCTGAGTTGCTCTCAGAAGTGTCGAATTTGTTCTCCTGATTATTTATAACGTCAGTAATAGATTAGACGCCGTATTCTCTATGAACAGATTCTGATACAAATCTTGCTAAAACCTGATTCCAGAATGAAATTTCGAACGGTTAGCAACGAGGGTGTTAAGTTGTCTATTTAGAAATAAATATTTCACTTCCTAAATATAGCTCTTTAGACATTATATCTGTTATCGCACTGATGATGGTTCTCTTGGATTACTCTTATGTATGAAATACCAATAATCGTCATACATTAAAAAATATTCGATTCATATTTGAAACATTAATTAATCTCTTCTGTATGCATTGTGATATATCATATCTATATCTGCTTCACATACTGTTCATTATTTACTCGCAGACCAAAGTAATTTCTAGTTTTCAAAACAGCATTTTTTTTTTTTTTTAAAAAAAAGACAAATTCTACCTTTATTGACTATTATTCTGAGAATAGAGAAAGTGGCTAAAAGATAAGTAAGCCGTACCAGACAGCCTCCTAGCTAGCTGTTCCATTTATTCCACCATACTGATCGAAGAAAGAATTAATGTTAGCAGCAAGGAACAGTTTGCAATGTAGTTCTCTAAATACAGTCCAATAATTCAAACTACTTAGATCAACATTCACGCAAAACTTGATCAGGGCTTTTCCTCCTCACTTAAAATTGTTTTATTATCTCCTAATCTCGCAGTATAACGTTTCAAAGATTAAACCTATATAAAAAGAAACGTCCTGACTCACTCAATGACTGACTCATCAACGCCCAGCCCAAACACTTGGATCTAGAAAGCTGAAATGTTGCACAGAAGTTCCCTTTATGATGCAGACAAGGAATAATTCTAGGAATTTCAAAATTCCGACGGGATAGTGATTAAAGAAGATTTATATTTTCGCTTTAAAGTTGCCTTATAGATATATAGGTGTGTAGCACCAACCCGCAATACATCTGAGTTATCCGGAGAAGACCACAACGCGCTGGGAACTCGTACTTTTTCCGATCTTGATATTAATTCGTTAAATATTTTTTTATTTATGCTATGTATGTAAGGGTTCCGGAGCGATGCGACCTTTCCCGGCTAGTTTAATATATTTCTGAAAAGCATTCATAATTTTTATTGTAATCTTCCAATTAGTTATTCCGTTTATTAACAATTTCCTTAGATCGTCTCGTTTTGCGACAATTCACTTTAGGACCCTTATAGAGTCGGACCGAGCAGTCCCAAGTTATAGTGCATCATTTTAGGACCATCATTATGGTTACAACTAAAAGCGTCCTGTCTTTACTAAGCATTCTTTTTCTGTGAGCCTGTAAACACACCCTTCTTTTCCTGTGTTAGTGCTGTTCTTTTAAGTTAATTGCGACTTTTCCACCGATGACATCCATCAAAAAGACAGATTGTCCTCGTTTACAAAAATGAGTGAAAAGGACAAGAAAGATTAAAATATTAGTGATAAGAAAAAATGGAAGCTGGCGAGAAATGTGCTGACGTTTGATTTCTCTTTCCTTGGCACCATGGATACAAATAAAGCGAATTAATGATACAAAGCTGATTCAGATACTTTATTTGTCGAACTAATATATTTCAAAATATTGAAGGGAGAATAAGAAATGCTTTGTGTTAATTTGTCGTATTTATTTTGAAATGTAAAGAAATAAATTCGTTCTTGCTTTTTGGATATCTTTCATTTTCACAGGTATTTGCCCAAGTCGTGGACAGGAGTAGATAAAGTTGAAAACCTTGCTTCCGAAATGAATGCATTTGTCGACGATATTATTGATGATCACAAAAAGAATTTCATAGTCAACGATCCTCGTGATGTCATTGATAAATATTTAGAGAAACAGCTTCAATTAGGCCTTACGGATAAAGACAATGATCCAGTTTATTCCAGTTCAGTATTTATTAATTATTATGATCTAATTGCAGCCGTTAAAAGTATGTTCATATTGCATTTTAAACGATAATCTAAATATGAATTAAAATTAATTATTGCTTAAAAACTCAATTGTAATATACGATGGTCATAACCAAAGTTATCTCTATTCAAAGCTTCAATAAGCGACAGATTATTGAAATAGACTGTTCCAGGCATGAGAAGATTCCAAATAAAAATAAATTGGTAACTGCCAATAGGGTGAAACATGGCACTTTATAAAAGGAAATGTATGATAAAGTATCTATAAAAGAATAGGTAAGACAAATCTAAGATGAAATTTCAATTTTTTTTTGTTTGATCTTTTCAAAACTATACAAAAATTGAACTCAAGACTTACAGGAAATGCTGTAAACTCTATTACAGTTGCTGATTATTTTCGATGTGATTTTCGTTGTTCTGGAACAGAAATTGTGTTCAATACTTATTGTTTTCGATTCCAGAATGTAATATTTCGGGAATAATGTTCTGCACACGTTGTACTATTTTGTTCTTTTATAAAGTCAGGTTAAGGACATTTTGTCGGCATTTGGCCGTAAGATGTCTTTACGGAGAAAACTCAGAGTGTAAGGTCAGGCGAGCGTGTTGGCCATGCAATGGAAAAGAATCGACTAAAATTGTTTTCTTCAGTAAAATGAGGTTATATTGTACTCGTCTTGCATGAGGAAGAGGACTGCTATCTTACATAAAAATTTTCTCTTCCAATATCCTCCTTGTTGCAGTTAAGGAATAAGGAAACTGCGCAAAATATACTTATGCATATATTAATGCTGTAACAGAATAGGTGGATGTTCCTGATTGATGCAATTCCTCGAAAAAAGAAACTTTACATAAGCTCTTACATCGTCGAAATTTACGCAAGCGACTGATGCATTGCATCTATTAGGAACTTCCCAATTAAGCACGTTCAGGCAGTGTGAAAAGAATTTTTAGCATAATATTTCTTCATAGTTTTCCTCTGCTCCAGGCAAAATGCAAATTTTTTATTTTTCTAGTGCTGCACTTTGTTATTTGTAAAATACAATATCAGGCCAATTCAGTTTCTGTCTCAGTTTTTCAAAAAACAACAACCTAAAAATTTGAAATTTCATCTTAGCTTTGTCTTAGTTATTGATTTTTTTTTTGTCTTGAATTTTCTCTTTACAGCGCCATATTTAATTCTCTTGGCAGAATTTGTAGCTATGTTTTTTTCAAGGAATCCCTCTATCCATGCTTGGACTAACCTATTTCCTAATATTGGTGGCATTCATCCTATTAGCTGGGCACTGAATATCGATACTTTAATTATGGCCACCCTGTATATGCCATAAAAAAGACATTTTTTTTAACTTTGTTGTACCGTATGTAAACAATTTGTTTTTCTGAAACTCGGATATCACCAAAAGGTGAATGAATTTTGAGTCCATCAATTAATTTCTTTCTTTACATTATTCTTAAATCTGTTTAATATGCATAGCAGTTGTCTAGATCACTTTCAGAAAAAAAATTGAAATATAATGATTTTTCTTTTCTTTAATATTCAAATTTAAAGTAAATTACTTTTATTTCATAGATAAAGTCTGCAAACTAAAAGATTTCATTGTTTTGAAGTTTGGCAATGACTATCATATTTCCCATTACTTATAAAAAAAAGAGAATAAAATCTTAAAAGAATTTTTACAAGTATGAAAATAATTAAAAAATAACAACACACAGACAAGCGCAATTATACTTTAAACATCAGGAGCCTTTCAGTTCTTGAAGCGTGGTTTTCCGCAAAGGAACCTGAAAGGCTCTGGAATTTTAAGTATATTTTTAAATCCTGAATCTAAATTCCTGAAATTTAAATGTTCTTGTCTGTGTATTATTTTTAATTTAGAATAAAATCTCTGAAATCAACTAATAAGCAAAACAAACCTTCAACTTATCAACTTATCTACAGGATGTTTCAGCGGTATGTCCCAATTTTAAATAAGTCAATCATTCGACTTACTAACTAAAAAACAACATAACTAAGTGTAAATGAGAAATTAATAATGGGAGAATGACTTACCATCACATTATCTCTTTTTCAACACACGTTTCACCATATTTTGACGCCTCAACATGCTTGTGTCCAATTTTCTTTATAGGGACTGATGTGTACAAGGTCGTTTGCATGGCCTTCTTGGAGCAACTTGACGACATCGAGCTTACTTCCAGCATGGCTACTTCCAGCAGAATGCCACACCTCCATTGAGTCCATGGCACTCAGACTTGATATCTGTGGATATCAAAAATACATCACAAACAACTTTGGATCAATGGGAAAACATCACGACTAAATTAATTAATATCGCTGTTGACACAGACATGTTGAGATGTGTATATGAATACATTTACACGTAGTTATCTTACTGTTTAGTTAACAAGTCGAACGATTGCCGTATTTAAAATGTGGGACTTCCCACTGAAATACCTAGTACAATGTCTTCAGAGATACTGGCTTGCCAAGTGCTCAATATTGTACTGTTTAATAAGTAACTGATTCCTCCTCTCCAGCAACCAATAAATTCTTCTGTTCTGCTGTATCCTAGAAGTATAAAAAATTTAAAAATCTTTCAGTTTGTCAGGAATTATCTGTTTCGAGATATTTCAGATGGGATAGCTCAAAAGATCTGGACCTTTTCCAGACGCTTCTAAGGTAAAAGAATCAAGAAGAGATACTTAATGTACCATAAAGAAATTCACTAACAAACGAAATAGTCACAATATTTATTTTACTCATTTGTTTATATTAACTTTTAAGCTTTTAATAATGAATAGTTGTTATAATACTACTGTGAGGAATTAATTTCCGATTTTACTTCAGGAAGCTACATGCGTGCGGATTTATGTGTGCTGTTTTTTGCTGGAACCGAGACAACTGCCACATTATTGCACTGGGCAATAAAACTGATGACCATGTATCCCGAAATACAAAGACGAGTACAAGAAGAAATAGATAGAGTTATTGGACGATCACGTCCACCTTCAATGAAAGACAAAGATGATTTGAGTTATGTCGAAGCTACAATACTTGAAATACACAGATTCAGTAGTCTTGGGCCATTGGGTATCGTACACAGTAACGTTGGTATGTATGAATCAGATTTTTTTGAAAATATTTTTAGTTTAAAATGAAAACTTATAATCAAATATGAAAGAAGAATGGCAAGGTCAGAATAACTACAATAAAAGAAAAAGAAATAAAAAAATAGAGATTATAGCACTATTTATGGTAAATATAGATTTCACAAGTATTTCAAAGTGTTATTTTGCTTCTAATTTTATTATAATATTTTTTTTTGTTTTTTATGTCGGGTTAATTTATCAATGAGCTCATTAATTTGTTTTTTTAAACCTTATTTTTTTATATATCCAGTTACGTAACTCCGGTTTATTTTCTAAATGGAAATTATATAGAAGTTTCCTTGGATTAACAAACATTTTAGCAAAAACTCGTGATTTGTTATCACATTTTTTAATATTTTGCTTCTGTCGTACCTTTTGTTTGAGATATGTTTTCTATTTAAATTAAAAATCTCAGATTGATTGATTGAAGAAATTCTTCTGTTAGAGGTCAAATCTTGTCAAAAGTTTTCCTTTCGAAAATTGTCTTAAAGTGATCCCAGACATTATTAATTTTAGGAAGACACAATACCATCACGAAATTCTTATATTGTATATACACAGTTGGACAATTGCGAAGAACGGATGACACTATCACCCCTAGCAACCTCAGAATGAATGAACCCACATGCTAACCACATGTTGGAATAAGTGCAGGATACAGTAAGAAGAGGTGTGAGGATGCAAATTTTGCACTGCCATAATATGCAATCACCTCTGTGCGTCACTTGACAGCGCTCATAAGAGATTTGAAGGATTGGATGCGTGCGGACAGTTGTTGGAAGGGAAAGTTATACTGGAAAATGTTAATTGACGAACGTACATTCTGTATTTTCCAGAACAATAAATGATCTTTATTTAAATGATCTTTATTCTAGTGTGGCAACAACATCGTATCCTGCGGGCCTCCACCCCCGCGTAAAGTTGTCATATATCGCAATTTGTGATCCGTCCTTAGCAATTGTCCAGCAGTGTATATCATATATAGATTCATATATATATGGGTGGCACAAATATACCACCCATTTATCCAGTAATTACTACAACTTATACTTTCTAAAGCGTTATTCTCCATAGTGATTTACAACTACTTTGTATTTTCAAATTGTCCTCTCTCCGCTTTCACACAATATTATGTGTTTAGGTAGGCGTTTAGGACCGCTGAGACAAACCACTTGGCAAACTTGCCGGTCTGTTTCAATGTCATGAAAGGCTTGTTCAATGGATGCTGTTATATCGTCCAATGCTCTTACTTTCGTGGTGTACATTTTGTCTTGAACTAGGCCCCCATAGGAATGAAGTCTGGAGACCTGGAAGCATTTCAATGTTTCCTCTCCTTTCGATAACTTTCCATTGAAAAACTTCCTCAACGTGGTTCCGCACAATGGTGGCATAGTGCGGTGGAGCGCCGTCATGTTGAAAGTACAAGGAATCAGAATTATTGTAATGAATCTGTACTCTTGGAACTATATATGTTATTGCATTTCCAAATTATTCTGACCAGCCACAGTGCCGTCAAAAGACCATGGTCCGAGGTAAGAGATTCCACCCCAAACTGTAAATCCTGGCTGGTTGATTTGCCTTTCTAGTGAAATGTTAGGTTTTTGAATATACTATTACCTACAGTTGGGTCAGATAACACGACCAGATAATTTAAAGGTTGCTTAGAATAAGTGCTGGGTCTCCTTCGTTTGCCTCATTGAACTTAATATCACAAAACTGTAACCTGCGATCAGGATCGTCTAAACTATGAAACAGGCGAGGAATGTAGTATTTAGTTTTGGAATTTGTTAAGATTCTCTGAACAGATCGTCTTGAAATTCCTTGTTCTGCATCCAGTCTGCATGTGAAATTACTGCACTACTGTATGCAAGACCAAAGGCTCATGTTTAGTAGTAAATGTAATAGGCCTACCTGATCTTGCACCTACTAATTCATGACAGATCCCTGTTTTTAGAAACGTTTCCAAAGACTGCTGTACGAGTTGGTGGCGAAGAAATAAAATAATCATTCCATGTTTAATAATTAAACTATAACCTTCTTTATAGCATATTTTTAAGGGAAATATTTATTCTTCGTTACAATAAAACAGTAGATTCCACGGACTAGCATCGATTTTTGCGAGAGACATAGAAATTGGGATTCAACGGACTCTTGCAGTTTGCATGGAAATTAGTGCTCCCAACCGATTTAAAGCATTTCGATTGCGAACAAATGATTATAACAATGATTAGTATAATGGGGTCCAGTGGGGAAGTGATGCGCAACATATGACTCCCAACCGGGACACTTAGCCTCTCCTTCCCAACTCCACTCTCACCTCCACGTGGTGGACCTTGGGACTTGAGCAACTTAGATGAAGACTGGGTTCTAACCCCAGTGGGATTCTAAGTCAGGTGCTGACGAGAGACGAGGGGCTCAAAAGATTAGTCTCTTGAGCTGGTTGATAAATATGCAGGTCATCAACCCAAGTGTGGCACTGGAAGAAACTAACAAGTTCAACGGTGGCACACACAACTCCGAGTTAGATGGAGTTACTGCAAGGCAGTGTCTGACTCACAATGAGCGACTGCAAACAGCGTCTGTTTCTCATGTTAGGAGCGGCTGCGTGAACACTCTGAGACTCACAATCCCAGTTTTATCTTGGATATGGCTCTTGCCATATCCCCCACCAAATCTCAAATAACTATGCATGATGGAAAATTCTTCAAAAGAAACTACTCCAGGAGGAACCCCAAAAGGGAAATCCTCCGTCGCAATCAGGCCTATGGATTCTGGAGAGCCTGGGACCAACATGCTCAGGAAGAGAAACAAAGTCCCTAGGAAAGCTGAAGCGTAGAATGAAACCGAAAAGGAAATACTTCTTTGGCACCTTGAATGTTAATTCATTCTTGAAAACCGGGAAATTAAAACAAATGACAAAAATGTAGATGAGCTACAAATTCAGATCATAGCACTCCAAGAAACAAGATTCACAGATGAAAACACTGTGGATTCTGAGGGGTACAGAATCTTCAAGGGAAAAAGAGGTCGGAACCCTATGAGAGGAGGAATCCCACATCTTGGAACAGGCTTCATTGTGTCACTAAATATTATAAACTCGATATCAGATTTTTACTCTCCTATTGAGCGGTTATCCATCTTGACGCTAAAATGTACCAACAAAACATACTCTCTTATTAATGGGCCCGCTCCAATCAATAATGATAACAGGACAAATCCAGAAAAAGTTGAAATATTTTGGGAATCTCTTGAACACGAAATATCCAAAATCCCCCCAAAAAACGTTAAAATTCTGTTGGGTGATTTCAATGCCCAAATTGGGAAAGAAAAGAAATTCAGAAAAATTGTCGGTGAATATCCAGCCCACCTAAGAACCAATTCAAATGGGGAAAGGCTGATAGACCTATGCAAAGGAAACAATCTCAAGCTAATGTCGACGAACTTCAAAAAACTGCCGAGAAAACAAAAAACTTGGAGGTCGCCCAACACAAGTCTAGGAGAATTCCAATCGACCATGTGGCAATCTCTAACAACTACCAGAAAGAAATAATGAATCTAAAAGTAAAAAAAGGTGCCAACATTGAAACAGACCACTACCTTACAACAATAAAAATGAAATTCATACCACAAAATAGGTTACAAAAACATAAACCCAAGATACAGAAAATTGATAGGGAGATGCTAAAATCAAAAGAACAGGAATTTCAACAAAAAATAAATATAGACTCGGACGACTGGGAGGAGATCAAAACTAAAATGGTCAGCACAGCCCTTGAGATTGCCCCACTCAAAAAAAACAATAAAACACAGATGGTGGAATGAAGAATGCGAAAAAGCCCTAAACCTAAGACTACAATTATGGAAGAAATGGTATACCACCAAGAAAAATGAAGACTATGTCAACTTTAAAATCCAAAGATCTCAAACAGCTAAAATAATAAGAACCACAAAAAGAATGTTTGAAAAGAATCAATTTAAACAAATTGAGGAGGATTTCAAGAAGAATAACACCAGATCATTCTACAGAATATTTAAACAAAGTCTCCAAGGATATCAGCCCCAAAATTTATGCTTTAAAAATGAAGAGGGGAAACTGGCTCTTAACAACAAAGATAACTGCAATATACTGGCACAATATTTCAAAAAGCTTCTGAACTGTGAAGAACCGAAAGAAAAATTTGATAAAATTATCTCAGTACACATTTTTAAGGACTCAGATCCTCCAGATGTGACCGAGATCAAACAAATCATAAATAATCTGAAAAATGACAAAGCACCGGGGGAAGATTCAATGGTAGCGGAAATGTGGAAACATGTAGATGTGAATACGGTTCAAAAGCTACACAATGTCTTACAAAACATATGGAAGACAGAGAAAATACCCGAAGAGTGGAAAACTGCTCTAATACATCCGATCCACAAAAAGGGAGACCGAACTGATGCAAACAATTACAGAGGCATCTCACTGCTTCCAGTAACATATAAAATATTATCTAAAACAGATTGGAAAAACAACTAGACCAACAACTAGGAGAGTATCAAGCAGGATTCAGAAAAAGCAGATCATGCGCCGAACAGATCTTGAATCTAAAACTAATAATCAACTACAGAAAAACAAGAAACAAAAAAATTCACGTGACCTTCGTGGATTTCAAGAAGGCGTATGACTCCATTGATAGGGAAACGTTGTTCAATACATTAGAAGAATTTGGAGCTGACAAAAAAACGCTAGCGATTACATAACAAACTCTAATAGACACTAGGTCAAAAATTAAATTTATGGGAGAAATTTCAGAACCGTTTGAAATCAAGACAGGAGTGAGGCAGGGTGATGGTTTATCTCCGTTGCTTTTTAATTGCACACTCGAAAAAGTTATAAGAGAATGGAGAAAAAAAATGAAAATAGAAGGTATACAGAAAGTTAGGATGGGAAGAAAGAAGGATGTTTTGGAATTTGATTGTTTGGCTTTTGCGGATGATCTGGCAATCCTTGCAGAAAGTTACGAAGATGCAGTAAAACAGATAAATATTCTAAAAGAAACAGCAGAAAAAAACTGGCCTCTTAATATCATTTGAGAAAACAGAATATATGACAAATGTTAAAGAAGGTCCCAAATACTTAGAAACAAAGTATGGAAAGATAAAGAAAGTTTAAATACCTAGGAGAAATAATCCAATCAAACGCATTAGATAAAGAAGCAAACTTAGCAAGAACGAGAAAGATAGAACTTGCATTCCAATTAACAAAAAATGTCTATAACAAAAAATCTATCTCCATAAATACAAAACTAAAACATTATGAAACTGTGATTAAACCCGAGAGACTGTATGCATCAGAATGCCTAACAATGAATACGGCCACCCAGCTAAATGAACTTGAGAAGAAGGAAAGAAAAGTAATCCCAAAAATTCTTGGTCCAAACTATGAAAATGGAATTTGGAAACTCAAAAGTAACAGAGAAATATACGAGAGAATAGAGAGGATTGTGGACACAATGAGAAAGAGGAGAATAACATTCTACGGACACCTTAGTAGAATGAATGAGGACAGATTGTCAAAGCAACTCTTTAACTACTTTGATAAAAACCCCAAAACATATATAACCTGGTTTAAGGAGGTAAAGAGCGACATGGAAGAAATGGGAATAACAGCGGAAAAATTGGAGAATAGGGGGATGCTCAGATCAAAAGTTAAAAATTTTGTTGGTTTTCAAGCAAAGCAGAAAAGGAAAACAGGAGGAATCTGGACAGATGAAAGACGAAAGCAACAGAGTGAAAGGATGAAAGAATACTGGAGGAAGAGATTGAATCAAGGAAGAAAATCATGAGGTTATTTTACGTGGTCCCTAGTTGGCCAAATTCGAAAGAAGAAGAAGAATGATTAGTATTTTTTGCGCCTTCCTGTAAATCGTTTTAAAAATATCCCTGTACATGAAAATATGCGTAAAAATAAACATCATTTCAATAATACCATACTAATTTGTTGTTTTCTTTTCAGCTGAAACAAGATTAAGAGGCTTCACTATTCCAAAACGCTCTTTCATTTTGCCGAATGTATATCAAATTCATTACGATCCTAAATTGTGGAAGAATCCAAACGAATTCAATCCAATGAGATTCTTAAACAAAGAAGGAAAAGTGATTAAACCCGAATACTTAATTCCATTTTCATTAGGTAAGCTTAGGTTGTTTTTTTTTTTAATTCTAAAGAAAATCTTCGTTAGGGAGAGATCATCTCTGAAGATATTTTAAGGTTATCTCCAATAATAATTCTGTTCATTAATTCTTTATCACTATATATATATAATTAAAACATATTAGATCTTAATTTATTCCTTTGCTTGAATTATTTCATCAATACTAATGATAATTTTTAATACGTCTGAAAAACTGGAATCAAGATTCACTTATTCAAGTGCTCCAACATTATTAATGTAAGTTCAAAATGTCTTTGAATTATTTTTTGATGTATCTAAACATATTCAAAACACATCTTATATTTTGCTATGTTAGGATACTAAGATAATATTTGGGACAATCATCTACAAAATCAGAAACAGAAATATATTCAAAATAATAAATTTAACGTCCTGTGCTGTGCTGAAATATATTCATGAAACACCACATATTTCAGTGGCACGAATGCGTGTTTCTGTTATAAATTTGAAAATCAAGATGATATGTGGCAAATTAGTAATTGTTTTACAGAGTGATATGTTCTCTTCACTGAAGATATTCTTGAAAATGTTTGATCATGTTCTAAAAATATTTGAATTATCATGAAGGTATAGTCATAGCAGTCTCCCTTGAGATTCCTTTTTTAACGACAGACCGATCAGCTTAACATTTCTTCTATGTAATTTAATTGATTGAAATTTGAATAATGCTGGACTTCGGGCGCATAGTTTTATCCCAAAATGACTTTAATTACATTAAAAAAACTCATTTCAGAGAAGATATCAAAATTGCTGGAAGAAAAACTGAAAATAACCAAATATGGAAATATATTACAGTGTTCAAAAGCATAAGCCTTTTTTTTTAAAATTCATTTTTGAACTTTTTCAACTATCATTAAAAGAGTCTTATGAAATTTTTATCGTACTTTTTAAATCAGAGATTATCAAAAAGATTTAAGGGCTACTCTTCCTTTGAGTAACTGCTAGCTAATAAATTAAATAAATAAACTAATAAATTAAACAAACCAGAAAAATAAGATTGGACAGTAATTAGAAAAAGAGATGTGGCTGAATTATTTCAAAATATTTTTTCCAAATACATTTTAATTACTAAAGACATTTGACAGTGTATTCCAGTAATCAACTTGTTCTGTTGCAAGTCGTACGATATTATCGTTCGCTAAAAAAAATCAAGACTGGCTATCAACCTTTGGTTAGCGATCTACTAGTATAGCACAATCGAAGTTTTGCCCATCACTGTTCTACATATATAGAATTATGTAATCAAATGATTCCAGCATACGTAAGCTTTTTGAAGAAATGTTAGTTTTGGTTATTTAGTAATTCACAAAGGTCATTTTTATCTCTATATTTTTCTATGTCAACTATAAATAAAGAAATTGACCAAATTTTAGCAGTTTAATATATAATTTTATTATATTACAGTCAGTGATTGGCGCATTTTTGTGTAATATTGTATAAAACTAGTAAGTCATTCAATATAAGAATCTATTAGTTTTTATTGTTTGTATGCTTTCAGGAAAACGAGCATGTTTGGGAGAATCGTTAGCTAAGATGATGCTTTTTCTTACATTCACTTCCATTTTCCAGAGTTTCTCCTTTCGTTGTAAAGAAAATCAGCCTGTTGCTTTAGATCTGGAGTCTGCAATGACGCGGAAAGTAGGTCCTTTTGATGCTATCATAGAACCTCGTTAAATATCGTCAAGATTTTAGAATCTTAAGTTTTAGAAAATCAAAATTAAGTATTAATTAGGTATAAATAATTAAGATGTTCTTCGAATTGTATTAGTATGAAAAGTTTTGCATTTATCCTAACGTCACATTGCTTTATACCATAAGAGCAATTGTTAGGTTTTATTTGGAAGTAGTAATATGTAATTTTAGTAATATGTAATTAATAATTCTGATTTTTTTTACTAGTATATCAAGTAATAAAAATATCATGTAATTTTTAATATAAAACATTCAATTTCTTATAGATTGTATATGTTTGTACTAATGATACTATTTCTTAAGAATAGTACTTGTAAGAAAACAAGAGACTCTTGAGACCATTGAAATTGATTGGTTCACTGAAAATGCTTATAATTATTGATTTAAGTTGAATATAATTGAAATTTTTATTTTGTTTTGTTTTCTTGTCAGACGCTCTTTGCGTGTAGTAAATGAATCTAGTATTGTTAGTATGTGCTCCCCAAAACGAGAAATTTCTAATTGTAAAATTAATAAAAATAAAAAAAAGGCAATATTTCATTCCTCAATATATATCTATATATTTTGAAATAGTGATGATATATATTGAGGAATCACTATTTCGAAATATTACCAATATATTCCTGGTTTTGGGAAATGACTTCTATTTCCTGAGTGAAGATTTCCGTATACCAGTCATTCCTTCTCTTCGCACCTCATTACCTGAATTGATACAGCTATCATCTACATAGTCTTTTCTACATAGTCTGGAGCTCTTCTCCTTTCTTTAGCCCTGCTGACGATTCTTGAAGTGGGACAGAAAAGGCCTCTACCTCTATTATTAGTTGAGGTGAATCCCAGACGTTCATTTTCAGAATATCACTCCCCTATGTTGCTTTTATAGAAACGTTCAATCAACATTTACAAAACTTAGAAAGAGTTCTATTTACTTTACAATTATTTTGTTAACTGCTTGGAATTACAATTAGTGAGTCTATATTTATAATATTTTTGTTCTTATAACATACAGAAGTTCTTTTACAAAATCTAATTAATCTTTTGAACGAATTCACAAAAAATTGAAAACAGAGGTTTGAGTTAGAAATGAAGAACATTGTAGTTCAAATATATACATATACAAATATGCACATTAATATATAGTTTTATTATAATTGCATATTCGAAATTAATGTTCGAAATATCAGTTCAGTTCACTAAAATAGTGCGACAAATTAGAAAGTTATACACATATTTATTTTATTTTATAATTACTTTCCCTTACTCACAAATCTTCATGTTGCATTAACAGAATATGGTTTTATCACAATAAGGAAATGTAAATTGTCTTTCTTGTTGAAATATTTTCATCTGAATAAGCTCAGGATTACAGCATATCAATCTATATTTTCACTTTAATCCATCTCCTCTTCTTCGCTGAATTCTTAAATAAAATAATCTTCACGTTCACTCTTGAGGTGTTTCAGACCATCTACATTAAATCAATTCCTTTTTTAATCATTTCTTGTGATTGTTATTTCTTTTTCTTTTCACTATTGTTCACAATAAAAAACATCATTACTTTATCCTCGATGT